>BHFT01018922.1:0-28830 GCA_004320025.1 Laticauda laticaudata | reverse complement strand
CACCCCCGAAATTTTGCTCGTCCGCTGTGTCCTTTCTGCATACGTTTTGCGTCCATCGGCCAATGGGACCTAGCCTTAAAGTTGCTGAGTTTGAAAAAAATGGGTTTAATTGTAAATTCTCCTCCTCTTGTCCAGTGTTTTTCTCAAGCTGTGACAGAGGCCTTTGTGCAACTTCACGAACAAGGCCTGATATATCGAGACAGGCGCCTGGTAAACTGGTCCTGTGCCCTGCAGTCAGCCATTTCTGACATTGAGGTATGTGGTTGGAGTAGAACCCCAAATAAGCACTTTTGGTCATATTTAGAGACTAGAAACTGATAGATTGTGTCCCTGGCAGGTGGAGAATAGACAGATAGAACAACGGACAAAGCTCTCTGTGCCGGGACTTGAGGACAAAGTGCTGTTTGGAGTATTGGAGACATTTGCTTACAAAGTAGAAGGAGAGGAAAGTGAGTTGGCCTCCCTGAGGCATGATGATAACCTTAAGCATTGCTGAAGGCCACAGGCAAATGCTCAAAATAATGTTTGTGCATTCAGTTTTTTTTATAGTCAGCAATTTCAAAGAAGTAACAAACAATCAGAAAGCAAAAGACTCTTTTAATTTACTTATTTTTCATTCCAATGAACACTTCTCTTTCTTTGATGAAAACAGGCATGGAACTTCTTGTGTCTACCACCCGCCCTGAGACAATGTTTGGTGATGTGGCTGTCGCCATTCACCCAGATGACTCGCGCTATTTGGTAAGGCTGCTTTGCTCAATCCTGAGACCAGATTTAATGTTCCTGTATCTTGTAACTGTAAAGTCTTGAATCTTTTTCTTTCTTTCTTAAGGAAAGACAGAAAAACAGAGGAAGCCATCTTGAATTATAGACTTAAGAGGTTTTCTCTGATTGAGATCCTTGACCAGGAAGGACATAAGTAGGAGGATTTCTATCCCTTACTCCCAACTTCTAAGACTACAAGAGATTTGGGGAGATCCATGTGTCTCTAGAAGGAGAAAAGCTGGAATGTTGGTGTGGGAGTGTCAGATAGGAAGTATTAAAGTATTAAACCTTTGGGAACATAACATACTATTTTAATACTTTTTTTAAAAAAAACCTGCATGGTGCAATTTAGTGATTTGTCATGAAATTTTGCCCTGTGATTTTGGAACATATAAAAACATTCCAAAAGAGGTTGGGGGAGCCATATATAAACTCTGGATTTCAATTGATCCATCCTTACTCTAAACCGGGGGTCTTCAAACTTGACAGCTTTAAGACTTGTGGACTTCAACTCCCAGAATTCCTCCTCCAGACATCTTAGCTCAGGAATTCTGGGAGTTGAACTTCACAAGTCTTAAAGCTGTCAAGTTTGAAGACCCTTGCTCTAAAGCAATGTGTTTTAAGCTTGGCAATTTTGCGATGCATGGATTTCTACTCCCAGAATTCTTCAGGAAGATGCTGAGGAATTATGGGAGTTGAAGTCCATGCATCTTAAAAGTTGCCAAAGTTGAGAAACACCACTTTAGGGAAATCCTGAAAAATCAGTGCCCATAATACTGCCCCTTATCAGTTTATAGCCTAAAAAGGGATAAGCCATCTTTGTATATTCTACCCTATTGAGTCCATGGGAAGCCATATTGTCACAAAAGTTTTGCCCATCTATTTATTTCCGGCAGAACCCCTCCACCCTACACATATATGATCTGAACTGTCTTTCTGGCATGTTTTTGGCAGCACTTGCATGGCAAGAGAGTGTGCCACCCATTCACTGGACGTCTCCTTCCTATTATTATGGATCCAGCAGTGGAGCCGCAGATGGGCACAGGTGAGGAAACACACTCACTCCCAGCTGGCAGAAGCCAGATGTTGGTGTGGGAAATGCTTGCCTTGAGGGATGCCTTTCAGCTTGTGCTTCACACCATCTTTCAGGGGCTGTGAAGGTTACTCCAGCACACAACCATGTGGACTACAAACTGGCCCAGAGGCACAATTTGCCGCTCATTTCAGTTATTGCAGAAAATGGCACGATGACTGCAGAATGTGGAGAATGGGTGCAAGTAAGCCCATTGTTGGAATGCATAATGTTTCTATTATGACCCAAGACAGCTGAATATGTGTTTGGGGGGGGGGAGTTGCCCCTTTTGAAGAGGCAGCCCAACCAGCTGCCATAGTAAAATAGATGCCACTGAGTTGGTTTGGACATGGGTGGTTCCTTTTTCAGGGATTGCATCGATTCCTGGCTCGAGAGAAAGTACTAGCTGCTTTGAAGGAGAAAGGGCTCTATCGGGGTGCGAAAGACCATTGCTTAGTCCTTCCTGTTTGCAGGTAATGGGACCCTGAAATGTTTATGTTGGGTTTCCTCCTGTCCCCCTTTGCCTCCCTCCCTTCAGGGTCATGGGTCAGATTTTGTGGGAGGCTGCCACGAAGTCACAGGCAGTCAGACAGGGTAAACATTTGACAAAAAAACATATTATATAACATGTCAATATGCTAGCACTGAGTGGTGTGGTGGCCTAGAGGTGGATCTCTTGCCTCACAATCAGGTGGGTGTGAGTTTGATCCTAGATAGTGGCAGATATTTCTCTCTCTGGGCACTGTTGAGAATATATCTGCTGAATATAACTCCGCACTGGCAACAGGAAGGGCATCCAGACAGTAAACACTCAGCTCCATTCAGTTGCTCAGATTCCACCCCACAAGGGATTATGGGTCGTTAAAAGAAGATGATGATGATCATATGCTGGCACTGATGATATTATCTAGTTTGGTAATGAAACGTCTACAAGAAAACTACCGAGCTCACAATACCAAGGGCCCCATAGTAACTTTAAATGCACTTTGCAAAGGTCTTCCAATGCCATACTTAGCTTTAATTGTACCATTCAAGTATCCTTATATTTATTAACCTTTTAGAAGTTGTATTGATAATGTAGGCTTTTTCTGCCTTAACTTTAAAGGTTTAATTCCTTTAGTTCCTAGCTTTTATCATTAACTGTATTCTGATTTCATTTCTAAATTCTTGTAGCTGCCTCACATGCTTATCCAAGTGGAAAAATGGGGCCTAGATAAAATTAAAAGAAACAAACAGATTGTAAGGGAGCCCTTGGTTTATTTTTGTTTCCTACAGCCGCTCTGGAGATGTGATTGAAATCCTTTTGAAGAACCAGTGGTTTGTCCGAAGTGAAGCCATTGCCCAAAGCGCCTTACAGGTAACACTTCAATTCAGGGGAGGGTGAGGGGGATGTCACTATGGCAACTTTATGACCTGTGGACACCAACTCCCACAATTCCTGAGCTAGTTGTGGCAGTCTCAGGAAATCCGGGAGTTGGGAGTCCACAGGTCATAAAGTTGCCATAGTTACGAGTCCCTGCTCCATTTTTTTTGTCTGTTTGAAGAATTGGTGGGCACGTCAATATCTTTTTATTTTGAGAATGAATCTGGTGGCAGTCCTCAAATTATGGAGCCTGTCCATTACCACTGTAAGTCATAATGGTCAGAAAATAGGCTGGCTGCATGACTGACCTGAATTCATGACCATTTTTTTTGCAGCAAAAAAATAGTGGTAGTTAAATGAACCAGTTGTTAAATTGGTGGTAGTTAAATGAACCCATTGTTTGCCATGGCACTTTTTTTGCAGAAAATTGCAGTAAGTGTTGGTTTTTGACAAAGCTGTTGTAACATGGAGTCATGTGACTGTGGGATGCTGCAAACAGCTATAAATGGGGCTATGTTGCTGAACCGAAAGTGTGATGATGTGAGCACAGGGAGGGGTGACTGTCAGAACTTTGGATCTGGATAAGCCCCCTTTTTCAGGGAGGTTGTGACTTTGAACTTGGTTATAAATTGAGGACTCCCTATAGTAAATATTTATACACGGCAGCCATGTTTGTTTTATCTATGGTCTGTTGGAAAATGCCTGTGGCATTTGATTCTAAAGATTATTTACTATCATAGCAATCAAGTCCACACATATTGCTAAGCTAAAATAAAACAAATACTGTTATGACTTCTTGTGGGCTTAAAGGTTTGCTATAGCGGTATATGATGGTGTTAAATTAAAGGTTTGCTGTAGAAGTATATGATGATGTTAAATTGTATGGGTTTGTCATAAATGCATTTATGATGAAAGTAAACAATAGATTCTGTAAAAATTCACCTCTCCTGCTTTTCTCCTAAGGCTGTGGAATCTGGATCCTTGAAGCTCATGCCCCAATTTTATGAGAAAAACTGGAGGACTTGGCTCTTGAACATCAAGTAAGATGAGGGAGATCTCCCATGAATGGTTTGCAATTTCTTTTTATTATCCCCTGCTTGGCTGCGTAGGATTCATGTTTTTGAAGATTGGCTCAGCATTGTAACTTCTGTGTCCATTGTAGGTGAAAAATGTTCTTTATTAAATAGTTCATTGGCTTAATTTATTCTGTGTTTGGGTCACCACTGTTCAGTCTTGTTGGTGGTAGCATTGCATGGTCTCTTGAGCTGATTGCAGATGTTTAGAGATTGCAACTCCAAGGAAATTATACAAAATAATTATCTTAAGTTTAGGGAAGACCAAGCTACATAGTCTAACACAGTGGTTGCCAACCAGCGGGCCGGGGACCACTGAAGATCTGTGAGAAAATTTTGGTGGTCCACAGAGAAATGTTACCCCCAGAGCACCCCCCAAAGCAATTAATCCAGATTGCGCAGGAACACAAGGCTTGTGTCGCTTGTATTACAAACAGTGCGAGGTAGTAAGGGGAGGGGGGAAAGGGTGGAGGGGGGGAACTTGCCCCACTCACCCCACGCACCTCGCCTGGCAACTGGGCTGCTTTTTCCACGTCTTTCTTCTACTTTTGGCTGCACTCAAGAAAACCAGCAAAAGTTTTTCTTTCTCTCCCCCAAACTCTGCCAAAAATGAGTCTTTGGGACCCTGCAAGGCATCCTGCTCCGAGAGGCTGTGCCAGCAAAGACTCATTTATGGTGGAGTTTGGGGGAGAGAAAGAAAGACTTCCGCTGCTTTCCTTGCATGAAGCTAAAAGTGTCTCTCTCTCTCTCTCCCCCCCTGAGAATGGAGCTGGAGATGGTATTCTGCGATCCCAAATAAAGAATGATCGATCAGTAGGAAAACGGGGTGGGGAATTTTCCTGCAGGCTTTTTGGGGGATTTTCTCAGGGTTTCTAGTCCGCAAGATTTAAAATTATGAGTTTGGTGATTCCTGAGGTCCAAAAGGTTGGCGACCCCTGGTCTAACATGATGCAGCAGAGTTTCTTTTCTTGTTAAACTCCACATGCTGTCTTTGCTTAGTGACTGGTGTATTTCTCGACAACTGTGGTGGGGTCATCAGATTCCAGCCTACCAGGTCATGATTCCTGGGTCACCTGAGCTAGAAGAGGTAAGCATCAACCTTTCTAACTATACTATAAATGAATGCTTGGGTAGGAAGGAGTGGGAGATGTCTGTTTCTCTCAACCATCATGCAACTTATATTCCTTTGTGTATGCATTTCAGCAGGAGAGTGATGGGTTATGGGTAGTGGGCAGGACAGAAGCAGAAGCTCGGACGAAAGCAGCTGGCCTGCTGGGAAAATCTGAACAGCAGCTGGAGCTGTTGAGAGGTAAAAACAATATAGGAGCTTATAGGTAGTCCTTGACTTACAACAGTTTGTTTAGTGATCATGCAAAGTTACAACAGCACTGAAAAAAGTGACTTATGACCATTTTTCACACTTATGACCATTGCAGTATCCCTGTGCTCACATGATCAAAATTTTGGATGTTTGGCAACTGGTTCATATTTATTAAAGTTTCAGCAATACCCAGGGTCATGTGATCATCTTCTGTCAAGCAAAGGCAATGGGGATGCTAGATTATTCAACAACTGTGTTACTAGCTTAACTGCAGTGATTCTAGAAAAAGGCCTGGAGATTAAAACACATGAAGAACAGTTCAACAACACAAGAAGAGCAAAGAGAAAAACACAAGAGCAACCAGGATGATTAGGGGACTGGAGGCTAAAACATACAATGAACAGTTGCAGGAACTGGGCTTGGCTAGTCTAGTAAAGAGAAGGACCAGGGGAGACATTGTCCAGGTCTTCCAATATTTGAGGGGCTGCCACAAGGAGGAAGGGGTCAAGCTATTTTCTAAAGTGCCTGTAGGCCAGACAAGGAATAATGGATGGAAACTGAACAAGGAGAGATTCAACCTGGAAACAAGGAGAAACTTTCTACAGTGAGAAAAATCAACCAATGGAATAGCTTGCCCTCGGAAGTTGTGGGAGCACCATCACTTGAGTCTTTCAAGAAGAGATTGGACTGCCATTTGTTAGAAATGGTATAGGGTCTCCCGCTTGGGTGGGGGGGTTGGACAAGGTGACCTACAAGGTCCCTTCCAACTGATTATCTGTATCTGTATCAGTTGCAGGATTTGGGTTTGACTAGTCTAGAGAAAAGAACGACTAGGGGGGATATGATAGTGGCATTCCAGGATTTGAGAGACTGCCACAAGGAAGAGGGGGTCAACTTATTTCCCAAAGCACCAGAAGGCAAGATAAGAAACAAGGTGTGGAAACTAATCAAGGAAGGAAGCAACCTGGAATTGAGCAGAAACTTTCTAACAGTGAGGAAAATTAACCAGTAGAACAGTTTTGCCTTCAGAAGTTGTAGTTGCTTGATCACTGGAGGTTTTTAAGAAGAGACTGAACAGTTAGTTGTCTGAAATGGTAAAGGATCTCCTGGTTGAGCAGGGAGCTGTTCTATTCTATTCTATTCTATTCTATTCTATTCTATTCTATTCTATTCTAATTCTTTCTCTATTCTATTCTATTCTATTCTATTCTAGTTCTTTCCCTATTCTATTCTATTCTATTCTAATTCTTTCCCTATTCTATTCTGTTCTGTTCTATTCTGTTCCGTTCCATTCCATTCTATTCTATTCTATTCTATTCTATTCTATTCTATTCTATTCTACCTATATTGACAGAGTACTTTATTGGCCAAGTGTGATTGGACACACGAGGAATATGTCTTGGTGCAAATGCTCTCAGTGTACATAAAACAAAATATACATTCATCAAGAGTCAAGAATCATAAGGTACAACACTTAATAATAGTCATAGGGTACAATAAGCAATCAAGCCATACTAGGAAATAGTCCATATATATCATAAGCGACAAAGTTACAGTCATGCAATCACAAGTGGGAGGGGATGGGTGATAAAGAGTGATGAGAAGATTAATAGTAATAGTAATGCAGACTTTGTAAATAGTAAATAACTCTGGCAAGAAAGGTCGTAAAATGGGGCAAAACTTACTTAACAGCTGCCTCATTTAGCAACAGAAATTTGGGAGTCAATTATGATCGTAAGTCAGGGACTACCATACCTGTACATTTCGGTGAGGAAAAAAGCCACTTGCATTCCCAGGAAGACGTTTTAATGAATATTCACAAGAGTGGAATTAAAAGTGATAGTTTTGATCTTAATGCCCTTTATGGTTTAGCTCCAAAGTACCTCAGGGGCTATATTCTCCAACTGGAAATGATTTATCCAGTATGTTCATCATGGGAAAAACTCTTGGAAGATCCCATGTTTTTTTTTTAGCAAGATTAGAGGAGCTGAAGCAGTTTTTTGTCAATGGCTCCAATTATGTGGATGTCAGGCTTGGCCCCAATATGATGGCCTGTAGAGAACAAGGAAGATGATCTTGATGAAGACCTACGGGAGCTGTTTAGGCAAAAAAAGGGGGGGAGAGGAGGCTGAAGCATAGTTTAAATCCAGGACAGTCAGATAACATTCAGAAGTGACTTGGACAGATACCTCCCTAATTCACCAATTATAAGTAGGAGGAAGTACAGCCCAATCTGACTTTTAAGATTCTGCCATTAATGTCAATCTGAGTAATTTTAGTCTTCTTGTTGACTTGATTTCCTAGTCTCAGTCTAGCTACTGACATGGCCTTCTGAAAAACATTATACATATAATTGCTTTGGTGATTTATTTATTTAAATGGTTTATATGATACTGTCTTATTGGCACTGGCTAGTATCTCATGTGATTTTTCTTTTATGCTATACTATGCGATGGGTATAGTGATATTGATTGTAATTTATTTACCATATGGATTTGTTCCTACTGTTGATGGTTTAATCTGGTGGTGCTGATGTGGCTTAGACTTTTAATGCCTCCATTATTTATATATTCTCCCATAGCTGCTATCATTAAAACATTTAATTGAATCCTGCCGAGACTTGCTCCCAAGACTTTTTAAGACAGGGGGTGGCAGTTAGTAATAGCACTTAGGAGAACTGGAAGACTTTTCAGAACTGGTCCCTGTTGCTTTCCTGAAGCTGGATATATTTCTGGGAAACTTTCCCCACAAACATCTGGCTTCACTGAGTCTTTTGGAATCTGAGGGGCTGTGAGATGTTTTTGAAGGAAAAATTTCCATTTGCTTTCCTCTTCTGTAGATGCTGATGTCTTGGATACTTGGTTCTCCTCCAGCCTTTTCCCTTTTGCTGCTTTGGGCTGGCCCCACAAGGTGAGTAACCTTTGGAGACATAGAGCAGTTGGCTTACACTGACCATATTTGTGGTAGTCTGGACAGGAAACCAAAGTCATGAGTAGTAACAATATCTTTATTTTAAGGTTCAGTAACAATCTTGCAAAGGGACACGGTGGCTCAGTGGCTAAGATGCTGAGCCTGTCGATTAGAAAGGTTGACAGTTCGGCGGTTCAAATCCCTAGCTGCGTAATGGAGTGAGCTCCCATTCCTTGTCCCAGCTTCTCCCAACCTAGGAGTTTGAAAGCATGTCAAAAATGCAAGTAGAAAAATAGGGACCATCTTTGGTGGGAAGGTAACTGTTCCGTACACCTTTGGCGTTTAGTCATGCCAGCCACATGACCACGGAGATGTCTTTGGACAGTGTTGGCTCTTCGGCTTTAAAATGGAGATGAGCAGCGTTCCCTAGAACCAGAAACGACTAGTACGTATGTGCGAGGGGAACCTTTACCTTTAACAATCTTGCAAGCCTTCTATGATGACCTGGAGCGTGGCACAAAAATAACAAAGTCACAAAAGTAGATAAATTCCTTTTTATACCTCCATTGTCAAGTTATCCTTGGGTGGAGATCAAACTCTTCCAAAAACAGTCTACAAAGGGAAGAAATGCAGTCCGAACTCAAAGTACAGATAAATTAGAAATAAAAAAACCAACACAAACCACGCTGAAGAAAATTAACACGATAGGCCAGGATAATAAATTGTAAACTTCCAAAAGATAACAAAGCACGCACAGATGGGAGAGCGCCAAAACCCAGGTAAACCTCGACAAAGATAATGCATGCTTTGGTTTCATAAAAGTGCTGAGTGCAAATGCCCTTCTTATATCCTGTTCTCCCAGCTGCAACTAAGGGATCAGTGCCCTGTTCTCTCCCGTAAACCATGTTGCTCCCTTCTCCGTTCCTCCCTGTGTGCCCTAGGATGAAGAGGGGTGGCCCTCTGAATGCCCAGCTGGATTGTGCCCTTCCCCCATTTCTTCCACAGCCACCGAAGCCACACTCCCACTCCCTGTCAGCTGCACAATCTCCCCCTCAGAATCAGACTCCAACAAGAGTCTCCCCCACTTTGTCTTTGCTTTCCAGAGAACTAAAAAGGGTCCCTTCTGAGACTGTTTGTCCATCCCCATTCATTCTGTGGGCTGAGATGTCTCTTATGTGACCAAGTTATTGCTTTTGCTCCTGCCTTCCAAAGATACTCTCGTTAGATTACATCCAGCTTTCCTACATCTAGGTATATTTGTTGTGGCCTTTCGGCTGCCAGCTCCTCCAGCAGTCAAATCAGAGGAGGAGAAGGAGGTGTGGGAGTTAGGACAGGGGCGAGATACTTCCGGTTTAACAACCAGTTCAGAAATCATACGTTCGCACCTAACTCACGCTGTGCACTCATCAACACAATACAAAAGTCCTTACCTACTATGTTACTTCGGGGGAGTAACAGCTGAGGAGCGGCATTCTGTTCTTCCGCACTCATCAGCTAGGACGATAAAGGTCAGTACACTGCAGGGCGAGTGGATGGGCCCACATGATCCTCACGGAGAACCAGTTGGGAGACGGCTGATCTTCGGAGCAAGGGGTTCACCCGAAGTGGCCCAAACTGGTAGAATCCTACCCCCGGAGTCAGGGTTAGCATCAGGGCAACCTGAGAGCTCCGAGGGGTAAGAGGGAATGGAGCTGGGAGAGAGAGAAAGAGGCGGAGCCTGGGCCTTCCATCAGCCCTCAGATGGAGAGTCAACAGCCCTCAGGTCTGGAGGTGGCTGATGAGGGAGAAGAGAAACAGCTGGGTCCATGCCTGATGCCTGACTGTGCAGAAGGTAGAGGAGAGGAGAGCAGTGGAAATCCATGGGCCGGTCCTTGGGAAGGAAGAGCCACCGCTGCCAATGAAGCCTCACCTAGCTCTAGGGATTAAAGGCAGGGGGCGGAGATGAATAGATGTGGCAGAAAATTATTCATCTTCTGGCCAGACTGACTAGTTAGCTTGCGTCAAGAGAGAAACTTTTTGCCAGGGCTGCTGGCATTCCTGATAAAGGAATCTTTGAGTTACTTCAGAGGGTTTGTCATGTTTGGGGAGCTGGGTCGAAACAATAGTGCAGCTCAACTCCCAACATCCCTAACTCTTATTCAGGCTCACTGGAAACCATACGTGCAAATCAAACATTCTTATCAGAAAGGCTGTCGGCCTTTCTGGATGGAATGTGTGAATTGCAATCCACAATCCAGAATAAGCCTGTTTTGGCAGCAACATGTTCTGCTACTTGACCATTTCTGATAAGTGCTGTCCAGAAATGATAGAGAGTGAGAACATTTGAAGTGGGTGGCATTTTGACACTTGATTGCTTTCCCGAGAAAATTGTCACAATAGAAAAAAGAGCATGTTTTAAAAACTTTGGTAGACAAGGATTTTGCAGCTTTTGACCCAACCTGCCCCCCTCCAGATCTGATGGGACTGGAGCAGCCAAGAGACCCTGCCTACATAAATCCCACCCCCAAGTCTGTTCTCATTGTCTTCAGAATCAAGCCAAGAGTTGGGTTGCTGGTCTTTCCATTTCACACTTTGGGCATGGAGATATAGGCTTGATTCACTCATCATGGAAAACCATGAGTTTGTTTAGCTATGGTTTAATGACAGAGCCAGAGATGGCTGGGATGATCAAAAATGTGAAGGCATCATCTGTGACTTGCAAACCACAGTGGTGGGATTCAAAATTTCCCACCACCAGTTCTGTGGTCGTGGCTTGGTGGGCGTGGCTGCAGGAGTGGGTTCGCGCGACTCATGCGGCTTGTGCAATTGCACAAGCATGCGTCAAACATGCACTTTGTGCACATGTTAAAACAGTAAAAACTAAGCTATTGCACCTCAGCTGTTTAGCACAGCAATTTGCTCTGCCACGCCCAACAGCTGAGAAGTTAAAAAGGACCTAGGAGCAGGGGCAGGTGAGTGGGCCCAGCTGCAGAACATTAGAGAGGCTTGGAGCGAACTGGTTCTCTGCCAGCTGATCTTCGGCGTTACCGGTACGCCAGAACTGGGTTGAACTAGTAGAATACCATCACTGACTCTTTCCACCCAAAATGTTAAAATGGTACAAAAACTATGTTCTGGTTTAGAATATTCTTTTTTTATTGAAATAAAAGTTTTTTATTTCCATCTACATAAACACAATACATTAACTGTGTGGCATCAATATATCATACATTTTAATATAAGTAACCTCTTAATATCCACATTAATATTTAGTCAAAATCCTTCCTTGCTTATTTTCAACATTTCAATACTCTCCCCCATAGCCAACCACCATATTAGTTAGACATACCTAATAATTTCATTATTCAATTTCCTCATTTTTTTTTAAGTTAAAAAAAAATCTCATTTGGCAAGCAGTATGGTTCCAGTTTTCAATACAATACAAATATGACCATATTTAGCTATTAATTTTGTTTGTTCAATTTCATATCACGTTAACCTTATTAGTATTAAGTATTAAACTTATCCAATTCCAATTTATATTATAACTTATTTTATTCATTAGAGAATTCTCATATCTCAATTTACAAAGTTATTTAAAATTCTCATCTCATTTCTATATTCATTTCCCAAATTACCTTTATCTGTCATGTTTGCAATTTTATCAATCCTTAGTTTAATTCAAAATTGTCCCCTCTGATTATTAATTTGAGCCAGCCACCTTCAATCTACCTTGATATCATCTCCCTAATTACTACATAACACACACACATACTTTTTTTTGTCAGATTCCGCATTACATTTTCTCAATCACCTTATCAATCATATACATTACAAAACTATTAGTCTAATCAATTAATTATAGCAACTGATATTAATTATTCTATAATAGTTCTCATTTCATCATCTTCGTTTAGAATATTCTGTGGGTTAATCATTCCAACTCCTTGGAAAATAACCACTTGTTTTCTTAAAATGTATTTTATTTTACTGATTATCTGTACCAACTTCTCAAAACAACTCTGAAAAAATATGCAGTGTAAAATAATGTAAAACAAACCTTGAAATAACACCCTGCAGCTTGCCATAAAAACCAACAGCCCAGTCAGCCCCAATATAAAAACAACAGCAAGATGTAACTCTATAGCTGCCCATTTATTACTTGCTTATGTATCCAGAGTGTGCTAAACAAGAAATGTATTTTTTGTCCAGTCTGGATTTCTAGGAGTGGGTGGACCAATTGTATGGGTGGGCTTAATAAGTTTCACAGCAGTGGGGCAATCATCCCAAAGTCCTCCTGGGTTCACTCTTTTCATCTCTTGTGAACATGGGACCTTCTTCAGACCCTCTCTAGATGATTTCCCAAAATGGACAGTAAATAAGGTGTTCCCTCATGGTGACAGTGATCTCAGAGGCATCTCTGTTTCCCTCAGACAGAAGACCTCCAGCAATTCTTTCCCAACAACCTTTTGGAGACTGGAAGTGATCTTCTGTTCTTTTGGGTCGCCCGGATGGTGATGCTGGGAAAACAGCTAACTGGAGAACTGCCTTTCTCTCAGGTGAGGGCTTGCCTTTTGGAGCTCTTGGGCTTCAGGGATCTGAGGGCACAGTAGGAATACCCAACAGAGAGACAGGAGCCAAAGAATCCATTTAATACCGAGAAATTTTGTTTAGTCTTAGCAATAGCAATTAGATTTATGTACCGCTTTATAGTGCTTTACAGCCCTCTGTAAGTGGTTTACAGAGTCAGCCTATTGCCCCCAACAATTTGAGTCCCATTTTACCCACCTCAGAAGGATGGAAGGCTGAGTCAACCTTGAGCCTAGTGTGAGTCGAACTGCCAAATTTCTGGCTGTCAGCAGAAGTAGCCTGTAATGCTGCACTCTTAACCACTGCGCCATCACAGCTCTTAGCTAGGTTCTCATTAGTTACAATTGTGTTCTCCTTCAGTCTGCATTTTTCTTGTTGAATTCCATTTCTTAATTTTTCTGTCATCCTGAAATCCCTCCTGTTTGGGTTGTTACGTGGATTGTCACACTGAATTCAGCTTAAGTTGTTATTTAGACAGTCCTTGGTTTATTACCGGTCACATAGTAACTGTTTGAACTTTGAAGGGCCTCTTCATGATCATGTGACTGAACTTTAGACACTTTGGCAACATGGCTGCATTTACATGTGCAGCATCCTGCAATTATATGATTGCAGTTTATGATCCTTTTGCCAAAAATAGCACTCCTGGTTTTCAGCAAAACTATGCACATCACAAACCACTTGGTTGTTGTTGTTTTTTAATGACAGTGGTGTTTGCATAAAAACCATAGCATCTGCTTTACAACCACCACATTCACTTGGCTGCTCTAAAAAAATCATAAAATCAGGTTAAAATAAAAACTGTTTTGTGACTGTTGAAACAATATGAGCATAACGGGCTGACTCCATCACGGTCATATTTCGAAGATTACCTGTGTTGTACTTTGTCACTCTGGATTATAACTAGGGGACTATCATGACCTTTAATGTCTTCCGAGTTCTATGGTGTAAATTAGAAATAAACAATTTGTGCTCCTCAGTTTGATTGCACTCCATCAGCTATAGCCAAAGTCAGTGAAGAAGTGTAGAAACCATAACCTAAAATAGGGAACATATTGTTTGCCGCTGTTTTTGTTGAAGAACCATAATACATCTACTACAGGATAGACAGTTTAGTTGGGACTTTATCAAGAATGTAGCTAATGACAAGGAATCATAATTATACAAATTATTTGGAGAAAATCTTGTTCCTTTCTACTGAATCAAGTACTCCCACACTCCTAGAGTTGAGGATATGATCTTAAGTTGCAGTTCTTCCTTGTATGTTGGAAGGATTTTTTAAAACTATTTGTTCATCAGTGCAATCGATTAGGTAGAGAGCTGATGGACCTCTCTCTTAGATGTCCTTGATATACAGAAGACACATAGCCATTGATTAGAGAAGCTTGAACGTGGTTTGAACAGAAGGTAGGATGTGGTCACCTAACCAAGCTTGGTTACCTCTCAGTTCTAGGATTTTACAAATTCTGTGTCTGAGGAAAAAATAATCCAAGGTGAAGATTTTGAGTAGAGTTTTGTGCTCCATCCTGTCTTCTTTCTGTCTGCTTCAGGTGTTCCTTCACTCCTTAATCCATGATGCTCATGGCAGGAAAATGAGCAAATCTCTTGGGAACGTGATTGATCCCTTGGATGTTATTCATGGGGCCTCTTTGCAGGTATTTTTTTTTGCTTTTGGGGACATTTAAGAGTTTTCTTAATAGCCTTCCCTTTGAGTTTTAAAAAAAATCCTTTCAACTGGGCTTATTTCTACAACAACGGATGTAGGATTATAGCCTGGAAACCCAGAACCTTCTTAGGAAAGGAATAATGGAATTGGTAGATGAACAGGGGGAATTAAAAATACTGGATAAACTAAAAGAACAAGGGATAATATTAGACTGGTGGGTTTATTTGCAATTTCAAACTAAAATTTAAGAAGGATTTAAAGGAGCTAGGATAGAAAAACTTACAAAAATTGGACCAAATCTTGACAGGCAAGGATATATAATTTATAACACAAAACATATGATCTTATTTACTGGTTAGTAGAACTAGAGGAGGAAATTGTGAAGGGACCAAATGATTGCCTGGGCAAGAAATTTTGGTCAAAATATAAATTTGGATGAGTGGGAAAAGACTTGGACCAAGAACTGGAAGCTGAGCTTTGTTGACGGCATTAAGAAAATCAATATAAAATGTTTTGTAGATGGCACTTAGCACTGGCACGACTGGTGAAAATGTATGCCAAACCTTGAAAATCAGAATGCTGGAAATGCAAACAAAAGAAAGGAACGTTTTTCCAATATGTGGTGGCAATGTTATAGAGGTCAAAAAATATTGGAAGAAAATACAGAGATGGCTTTTTGAGATTACAAAATATAAATTGAATTTGGAACCTGAAATGTTTTTTATTACGGATGATCAAAGGGAATTTGAGTAAAGATAAAAGATACCTTAATTTATACATCTTAGCTGCCAAGCAAAGAATGACATTAGCACAAAATTGGAATGAGTGATAAAATACCACCAGATGAAGTTTTGATTAAAAAATAATGGACTGTGCTGACTAGATAAATTCAGTATTGGAATGAAAGCAAAGAGATCAAGAATACAATGCGACATGGGAGAGGTGGTATGAATGGGTGAAGGATAAGGATAAAAATAATGTATAGTCACAAAATAAGAAACATGTTTGTACAATGAACACATAATTGTTAATGGAAATGAGATTTTTGTATTTTTTGTTTTTAAAGAAAATTTAAAAAAAAAAGGAATGCATCATCTTAAAGTACCTTTAAAGCAGGGTCGGATTCTACCAGTTCACATTGTTCGCCAGAACCAGTTGTTAACATTCTAAGCAGTTCGGAGAGCCGGTTGTTAGAAGAAATTACTGCCTAATCCTGTAAGGAAGGCAGGAAGGAAACATTCTGGTGTTGCTTACAGAAACTGCCTCGTCCATTAACCCTTATTACATTCTTGCCAAGACTAGACTTCCTGTCTCTGGAACTGTCTCTGGAGTTTTTTCCCCCTTCTTGCTTGGTACTTTGCTTGTGTGGAGTACATCAAAGTTACAAATGGCACTGAAAAAAAAGTGACTTATGACCATTTTTCACACTTAGAAATGTTGCAGCATCCCCACAGTCATGAGAGGCCAGGCACGAGGAGATCGTGCCTCGATTGTGAGTGATATTGAGTTGGCCACACCCAGCCAATAACATGACCACCAAGCCCATGCCCACCAACTAAAGCATGCCGACAGAACCAGTTGTTAAAAATTTTGAATCCCACCCTGCTTTAAAGTACCCTGGGGTGGTATAAATGTACGTTGGGGCTTATATCAAGAAAAAGCACGAGAAAAGGTGCTGCGAGAAATTTGGGTGTGCTGATTTTAGGGAAAAGTTTGCGTAGGCTGTAAAAATGGGTTTGGGTTGCATGAGGTGGCTTCCCATTAGTCACTAGCTGCTTCTGTTCTTGTCCTCAGGTCTACAGCAGAAAACTAAAAGATAGCAATTTGAGTCCCACAAGAGCTTGTCATTTGGTTCAGAAGGCCTGGTAAGCCCTTTTCCTTTTTGTCCACTCCCACCCTCCTTATTCCATGGCCCTTGTGATCTCACTGCTCCCCTTTCTGCTCCTTTCAGCTTTCAGAATTTTCCTCAAAGGAATTGCTGAAAGTGGCTCTGATGCCCTAAGGTTTGCACTCTGCCGTTATGATGCTCACGGTGAGAAATTCAGTCCTTCAGTCTTTCAGTTGAACTGTTGCTGGCCTTTTAAGACTCCAACAAGAACAAAAAAATGCAACTATTTATTATTGAGCATTGGTCAAGTTCCTCAGTAGTTGGGCAACCAAGGAAACTAGAATGATACCAGATTTTGGAAAAGTTCTTGTCATGTTTGTCTGGTTGAAAATATAATCTTAAAAATTGTAAGGTCAAGTCCCATGCAGACTGCAAGGCCCGGTCCCACTGCACGTTACGGGATGCAAAGAGGACGTAAAATGTTTAAAAAAAGCTTGCCATTCCGTTGAGAAATCATATGCATCCGTTGTGTACTCATTGCAGTACGTGTTTCATATGCTCTATCGCGTTTGAGCATCCATCCACTGCAATTTCATCCGTGCAAGAAGTTTTGAGCTCACAAAACTTTGTGAACGGATGAACTTTCCGCCATGTACGATGTAAATCAGTGAACATAGTTGAGCAACAAACGTTCTATGTCCGTTTACATTTGTTTTAAACGTCCGCTGTATCCTCTCTGCATCCTCTGGGCATCCCCTCAACTCACATCCGCTGCAGCTGAAAACGGACAAGAGGGAAAGAAAACGGTACATGGAATGTCTATACATCGTTAGTAGCATGGAAATAGAAAGGATGCGTTTGCATCCGATATACATCGCGTGGCATCCCCTTTCTTTCCTTTAGGCGTTACGTGAAACATCCGCTTCATCCTGTATGCGTCCTCTTCGAAATTATCGCCGTAACCCTTCGGAGGTGTCATCCCCTTCCATCCGCTTTCATCCGCTAGGCTTCCGATGAACATAGTTTTAACATCCCCGCTACATACTACCCATGTCTGTTCTTTTTTGTTTATATATCTGTTCTGCAAATTTTACCACTTTTTGGTTTAGCGATGCAGGATGGGTCCGAAATTTGTCATGCCGCTGTGTCCTTTATGCATACGTTTGCATCCATCCGTCGGCCAGGTGTGACCGCGGCTTAAAATTAAATTAAGGTGACCCTTCCTTCCTTCCTTCCTTCCTTCCTTCGCCCTTCCTTCCTTTCCTTCCTTCCTTTCCTTCGCTTCTTCCTTCTTTCTTCCTTCGCTTGCCTCAATACACACTACACTCCCCCCTCCCTCCCTCCCTCCCTCCCTCCCTCCCTCCCTCCCTGGCAGAAGAAGTCCATATATCTTAAAGTTTCCAAGGCTGTGAAGCACTGCTTTCATTATTATACCAAGCTGTTTTTTTTGCAACAAAGAACATCCTGTTTATTTCTTTAGATTTAAAAGAGATATGGAAAAAGTCAGAAGAATTAGGAAATAGGGGTTGTCAGGAGAGATATGGGAGGAATCAACAGGCACCACATAGTTAGTGCTGACTTTATGACATAATACAACTACTGGTTGTATAAATTATTGGCAGTGTCTATCATCAGTGTGCTCGAAAATTCAGACTCTTTTTAATTTATATCCTAACAGGAACCAGTATTAATCTAGATATGGCAGCCATGGAAAATGCCTCCCATTTCTGTAACAAGGTGTGGAATGCCCTAAAGTTCACTTTTGCAGCCTTGGGAGAAGAGTTTGCCCCACTGGATCCAGAGCAGGTAACTGGGAGTGAGAACTATGATGAGAGTGTGGGAAGATGTTTGAAAGTGGTACTGTCTTTTATTGTGTAGGTGAAAAGCTTTGTTGAGACATTGGTGATCCCCGTATCCAATTTAGGTAATATTTCTAATCTTGGGTGCCCAGGTGGTGTTGAAGTTCATTGGATGTAGTCTATCTTTGGTCAAGAAGTAAGGAGAGGCACAGATAAATAAACTTCAAGTCCCCAAATATTGTGGGTCTTCTGAACTTTGGATCCCTTGGCGGTGTGGATAACTATCTCATATAACAATAACAGAGTTGGAACGGTCCTTGGAGGTCTTCAAGTCCAACCTTTTACTCAAGCAGGAGATCCTATACAATTCCAGACAAGTGGCTGTCCAATCTCTTCTTCAAAGTGATGGGAGCACCCACAACTTGTGAAGGCAAGCCATTGGCACAGTAGTTAAAAATGCTTTACTGCAGGCTACTTCTGCCAGTTCAAGTCTCACCAGGCTCAAGGTTGGCTCAGCCTTCCATCCTTCTGAGGTGGGTAAAATGAGGACCCAGATTATTGGACAATAGGCTGACTTTGTAAATCGCCTAGACAGAACTGTAAAGCACTTTAAAGCAGTATATAAATCTAAGTGTGTTTGCTATTGCTATTCCACTGTTAATTGTTTTCACTGTCAGGAAATTTCTCCTTAGTTCTACATTGGTTCTCTTCTTGATTAATTTCCATTCATTGCTTGTTGTTCTGCCTTCAAATGCTTTGGAGAATAGGTTGATCCCTTGTCTTCTTTGTGGTGTTCCCTCAAATATTGGAACACGGATATCATGTCACTGCTACTCCTTTTTTTCATTAGACTAGACATTAATTATTGCACAAAAGTTAACTATTAACTCCTGGCAAATTGTTCAGAAGCTGTGTGAGTGGGGACTGTGCTTCTGCTATGATTTACCATATAACCACAACTGAGAAATGACCATATCTAGAGTTGGACAAGAAATTCCAGTCTCAGCATCTACCACCTTTAGCACAGCTAGACGGATGGAGAGAAATTATGTGCAAATAGGGGCTGTGCTATAGAAATCTGGAATAAATCATTTTTCCAAGTGTGCAACAGAGGTGGTATTCAGCAGGTTCTGACCAGTTCTGAAGAACCAAGAGGGGAAATTTTGAATAGTTCGAAGAACCAGCAAATACCATCTCTGACTAGAGATTTTACAGTATCCTTCCCCTGCCAGGTCCATCAAACCACACCCACAGAACCGGTAGTAAAAAAATTTGAATCCCACCACTGGTGTGCAAGATAGTCCTTGACTTAGGACCATAATGGAGTCTGCCCATTGTGGTTATAAATTGAGATAGTCATAAGTGTATCATCACGACCCAATTTTATGACTTCTTTATCCATCAGTCATTAAAGGAATGATCAAGGCCATTAAATGAATCCATGGTCATTAGCAAATGCCAAACAGTTTATTTTTGCCAAAAATCCTAAGTAAAAATATAAATAGCAGTCACATGACCAGAGGGCACTGTAAAAAAAATAGCACTCACATGACCATGTAGGGCGAGGGGTTGGCAATTCGAACTTCAAAATCAGGTCATAAATACCTTTGGGTGGTCTGACATAACTTTGAGCAAACAGTCATAAGTCAAAGACTATATGTAACGATCCCACTTTCAAACTTGTCCTTAAACAGAGGTGTGTTTATGATGATCATACATGTATGATCCTCTCAGTTAGAATAGAATAGAACAGAATTCTTTACTGGCCAAGTGTGATTGGACACACAAGGAATTTGTCTCTGGTGCATAATATTGTTGCAGGTTTAAACTGAGCAGGAACCTTGTGAGTAGGTGAGCTCCTGAACATAGATCCTATAGAGCCAGCCACAGCCTCTACCTGACCCCATAGAAATAAAAAATAGAATAGAATAGATTAGAATTCTTTATTGGCCAAGTGTGATTGGACACACAAGGAATATGTCTTGGTGCATATGCTCTCAGTGGGCATAAAAAAAAAATACATTCCTCAAGATATCTCTATACTTGTATAAGTATATACTATGCTTATGGCCTCTATGCAATCAGTTTTTATCCCACACAATCTTCCTCTGTTTTCAAGAAAGGATACCTTCATTAATACCACAAAGGCATCATGATTCTGAATTATCTTTCTTTACGCCTTCCAGGTCTTCCCAAGCTTTCCGATGGACCAGTGGATTTTGAGCCGTCTCTATCACACAGCAGAATATTGTGCCCAGCACTTCGAGAACTACAAATTGCATTCTGTGGCCAATGCTATTTCTCTTTTCTGGGTGCAAGATTTTTGCAGTACCTATCTGGTAAACTTACCATTGATTCAGGATTCAACAACTCCCTTGCTGTGGAAGGAGCTTAGTTTGGCCTAGGAAAGAATGCAGGTTGATGTTAAGAAGGAAAAGGCACAGAGAGTTCAAGAATTTGGGGGATTTGATTTTTTTCATGCGAGATTCCTTATTGGAAGCCACATGGAGTTAAGGTAGTCCTCCATTTACAACCACAATTGAACCCAACATTTCTGTTGCTAAGTGAGGCAGTGGTTAAGTCAGTTTTGCCCCATTTTATGACCTTTATTGTTAAGTGAATCACTGCTGCTGTTAATTAGCAACACAGTTGTTATATATCTGGCTTTCCCACTGACTTTGCTTGTCAGAAGGTTGCAAAAGGAGACTCCGGGACACTGCAACCATCCTAAATATCAACCTGTTGCCAACTGTCTGAATTTTGATCACATGACCTGGGGATGCTGCAATGATTGTAAGTGTGAAAGACACTCATAAGCTACTATTTTCAGTGCCATTGTAACTTCAAGCAGTCACTAAATGAAAGGTTGTAAATTGAGGCCTACTTGTAAATAGGTTATTCTATGTTGGACCATTTTTTAAGAGTCTGAAAGACCTGGATGTGTTGGATTACATATGAGCCATGGTGGCACGGTGGTTAGAGTTTAGTACTGCAGGCTACTTCTGCTGACTGCCGGTGCCTGCAGTTTGGCAGTCCAAATCTCACCAGGCTCAAGGTTGACTCAGCCTTCCATCCTTCCGAGGTGGGTAAAATGAGGACCCAGATTGTTGGGGGCAAATATGCTGACTCTGTAAACCACTTAAGAGGGCTGGCAAACACCATGAAGTGGTATATAAGTCTAAGTGCTACTGCTATTGCTAAAGTGCCCAGAAGGAGTGTCTTATGTTAAAACGGGCTTCTCTAAGGTGATGCCAGTTCCAGGAATTGAGATCTAACTCCTGCAGAGCTTATTGGGTTGCAGATGTTTGTGCTAAAACCTTTCACGGGCCTGCAGATTTTAGAACTCCATCATTAAGGTGTTTGCTCTCTTTTTCCAGGAATCTGTCAAGCCCATCCTGAGGTCTGGAGATCCAGTCCACGTTTTGTCTACTCAGCAGACTTTGTACAGTTGCGTAGACCTGGCACTACGCCTCCTGTCCCCCTTCATGCCTTTCCTCACTGAGGAGCTGTGGCAGAGGCTTCCCAAGACACACCTGGAGACGTCTCCTAGTATCTGTGTGGCCAGGTACCCGAGCCCTGAACATCTGGTGAGTCCAACTTCCACATGGTGACCTCCATTTCTTGGGGCAAACCTAGTTCTTCCTTGAATAAATTACAGTAAAATTCTAGAATTTGACAGCATGAAAAAGATACAGATAATAAGATAAAAGATAGAGTTGGAAGGGACTTTATAGGTCATCTAGTCCACCCCCCCACCCAAGCGGGAGACCCTACACCATTTCTGACAAATGGCAGTCCAATCTCTTCCTGAAAGTCTCAACTGATGGCGCTCCTACAACATCCGAGGGCAAGCTGTCCCATTGGTTGATTGTTCTCACTGTCAGAAAGTGCTCTCTTCTAATCTCTCCTTGTTCAGGTTTCCACCCATTATTCCTTTGTCTTGGCACTCATGCTGCTTTGGAAAAAGCTTGACCCCGTTGATTCCTTTCTGTTGGCAGTCCCTTCAAATCATTGGGATAGACCCAGCTTCTCTTCGGGTATTATCTCCATGTCATTGTAGTTGTGCTTTTAAAGTTGTAGCAACGTTCGCAGAATCTCATCGTGCAATGCATCAGGCTTCTGCTGTAGTTGATTTCATTCGTGAGTCAGGTGCATCGACCAGCCGTTTCAAGTTTTAATTTGAGGCTAGCCACCTAAGCTGAGAGACCGAATGGTTTTTTTGTATCCAATCAACTGATTGGTTGGGAGTCTTGTCTGTGTTAGTATGATGTTTTTGAAGTAGTTGCTGTGTTCTGGACTTGATTAGTGTGTTTCAATATCTTCGTGTTCTTTTTTGTGGATTTTTTATTTTGGTTGGTCTTGCAATATTTCGTTTCCCTTGTATGGGAGTCTTCCTTTTAGCTGCAGCTTTGCTCTGATAAATGAGGGCTATCTCATTTTACAAGGAAGTTCTGGGTTTCATCTGGGTGCCTGGTGTGTGTGATGTTTTGAGCTGCGTAAGGTATCATGGGGGTATCTCGTTTGTGCCCAGGTTTGCCTGCTGTTGTGGTGTGAAGATTTTTTTGCTTTTGAGAGTGCGAGGGCTTACCAAATGAGTGACAGTCTGGTGGAATCATCTCTTCTATTATCTTATCATTGGCTTCTCAGTTTTTCACATCTACTAATGACTTTCTGATGAATTTCTGTGGCTGGGTGTTCTCTTAATAGTGGCTACGGTTTGTGCGCATGGGAAGTGAAGATGCATGACCTGCGTGGGCTTTTCCCATAGGTGTTGACTAGTGCAGAAGTGTGTGTTCCAGCTTTTTTACTGCATTCTTTTGTGTTCATCCAGGCGGCGTACTTATTCTTTTATTGCGGTTCTGGTCCAATGTACGTAGCTGGCATGATGCACAGGGGACTTCGGACTTCGTATATTGCCCTTGCGTTTTCCAGCGTCTAATTTTATCTTTTGGGGTTCTAAAGGATGCTGCCTATTTTTTTGTCGTTTTGAGGCAGTCTTTGATGTGATCCTGTGTAGTATCTTATGATTTTTGTCTGTAAGTACCTCTTATGGTAGGGCTAGACAGCTGTTCCAGAGGTACTACAGACCAAAATCAGTAAGTATTAATATGAAAAATACATACATGCGCTTAATTAATATATATATATATATATATATATATATAATATACTTATATATTATCATTATGATATATATATATAATATATATATATATATATATATATATATATATATATATAATATATATAATAATATACATAATCTACAAAAGAACAGATGGCACACTGGGGACAGACACCATATACCCAAAAGAAAACACACACCAACCGCTACCTCAGACGCCCAAATCCCACCCACCACCAGCACAGATAAATTCCGTGGCCGAAAACACTAGATTACCAGAACCAAACGCCTGGCAGAATAAGACACCATATAAAGAATGAACTATGCACCCTGACTGAAAGTATTGACAGCCAATGGCTTCCACAAAAACAAAATCACCAACTTCATCCAAAAAAACACACACCAAGACATAACAGAGACCTAGAAGAACCAAAACAACCTATGGAACAGCTGTCTTGCTCCATACCATAGAGGTAACTACAGATAAAATCAGTAAAGATATACAACAGCATCACATCAGACTGCCTTTCCAAAACAGACAAAAAAAATAGGCAAGCCAGCCTAGGAACCCCAAGACAAAATTGACCTGGGAAAACCAAGGCATAATACGCGAAGTTCCCTGTTCTTCATGCCGGGCCACAATACAATTGGACAGACCAATAGAAGAATAATACCCGCAAGCGGGATGAACACAAAAATGCACGGAGCGAGTAAAAAAGCTGGAACCACACCTCGCTCACTAAGTCCAACACATGAAAAACCACAGGTCACAAAACATCAACTCAATGCGCCACTAAAACCCTAGCCACTATAGAAAACCCCAGCCACAGAATCAGTCAGAGAAAGCGCGGATAGAGATTGAAAAAAGACCGGTGAAAAATGAATAGAAGAAGATGCATTCCAGCAGACTGCTCAATCATTTGGAAGCCTGCACTCTCAAACTAGAAAACATCTCCACACCACCAAGCCAGGGCCAAACACCTGGGCATAAACAATCCCCCCGATACCTCCAGCTCAAACACACCCCAACCAGGCACCCAGATGAAATCTCCACACCCAGATCATAGCCGTCCTTTCACGCGAGCCAAGCTGCCCACTGAAGGCCTCCAATACAGAACACATGTGCCAGCCAATCAAAGCCACAAACAGACAGAAGAAACCAGTAAACACCAATCAAACAAAGTCCAAGTTCAATTAAACACAGACCAAGACTCCCAACCAATTAGGATGTAGAAAAAAAACATCCTGGCACAGCCAATAGACTAGCCCTCAAATTTAAAACCAACGCTAGTGAGAGCCTGACCACACATACAAACTCAATACAGAAGCCCTGGGGGATGATGGGGGGCAAAGATGAGATTCTTGCCCGAAACGTTGCTACAACTTTAAAAGCACTACAATGACGTGCGATAATACCAAAGGAAGACTAAAACAGCACACATGTAAGTAGCTGCGAAAGGTTAAAGTTTTCCACGGCGAACTTACATGTGTCGCCTGTTCAGCTTCCTTCGGTATTATCCCACGTCTACGTAGTGCTTTTTATATCTATAAGCAACGCAAGCAGAATCTTCCATCTTGTCCATCATCAGGCTTCTGTATTGAGTTTGTATGTATTATATGTGTGTGTGTGTGTGTGTGTGTGTGTGTGGTGTGTTTTAAATTTTAAAATACATTACATGGTTAGAGAAAATGCATAAAGCAACATATAGATTTAAAGCCAGAAATGATTTCTGTTAGATATTTTGCCAGAAAAATATATCAAAAGGCGAAATGTATAGTTAAATTACATATTTTGATGGCCAGCGAGAATTGTATTTGCTGCAACACTGAAAAATTGAGGGAAACGACTTCAGATGAAAAATATTAATAAAAAAAATATTAGATTGTGCGGAAATGGAGCAGGTTAACATTAAAGATAGGAAGAACAAAGAAGACACAATAACTTTTTAACCTTGGATTTGTTTTATCAATAGCTTAGCTACAATAAAGTAGAAATTGAGAAGTTGGAAGAATACTATGATATACAAGTAAAGAATATTTATTACTGCGTATTATTAAATGGGCTATGTAAAATGACCCGAGACAATACACTGTATTCAAAATACTACATATGTTTAAAAAAAATCGTATAAATAAAATAAAAGATATCTATTCTTCCACTTCTAGTCAACATTGGTGGTAATCCTGAGAAGAGCAAACTTCTGTTACATCCTCCGCCCATCAAATTAATCAAGATACGCTCCATGATACGAAACATACCAAACTTACCAGCTGACCAAAGCTCGAAACCAACAGGTAAGTCTGAAACCTCCATTTTCCATTCAAAACGCTTATGGATAGCATGGAACTGTCCTCTATCTGTACCATATTTCAGGAGTCCAGGGTAAATTACTTCATGGGTAGCACATAATCTTTAAAAATAAATAGCAGTTACTCACAAGGCCCTATAGATTGTTACAACTACAGCGCGTCATCATAACAGCAGCAAATGTGGTCCTTCTGTCAGTTCTGCATTTTCAAGAGATATCTTCAAAGCTACTTCAATCTAAAAGTTAATTTGCAGAAAAGGTACAGGATATTTTGTTTTATTCACTTTTCTTGATAGTGCTTCAACAGATTACACCAATTTATCCATTAGCAAAAACCCGGTAACAATTGCTGAAGTCTCAAATGATGATTAACATTATTTAGCACTAAATTCAAAAAATTCATGTGACTCTCTTGTGAGAAAAATAATACATACAGGAACTCTCCAAAATACATATGACTCACTTTCTGTGCGTATTTGCCTTTTTGCCAATGATCTGGAATGAAACTTCAATAATATCTCTGAGTTACCACCCGCGGTTCATTTGCAAGATGTAGCAAAAATACAAGATTTAGGTTTATTTGATGAGAAAGTTTCTCCGGTGCAAGCAGGGCGTGGGATTCAAGATTTTTAAACAACCCCGGTCCTAATCTGTGGGTGTGCTTAGTTGGTGGCGTGGCTTGGTGGTCATGTGGACTGGCTCTCCACGCATCGTGCATGTACTTGCGAGGTCATGTTATATGACTGGGCGTGGCCAACTCATATCAACTCACATCGCAGCACGCATCTCCTTCGTCTGACCTCTCATGATGTGAACATGCACGGCAATAGTTAGTAAGCTGTGAAAAATGGTTCATATAGTCACTTTTTTTTCAGTGCCATTGTAACTTTGCTCACTCCACACAAGCAAAGTACCAGCATAGGAGGTGGATAAAAAACTCCAGCAGACGTTCCTGAGACAGGAAGTCTTGTCCTATGCCAAGAATGAAAATAATGGGTTAAAGGAGAGGCAGTTCTGTGAGCAAACACCAGAATGTTTTCCTTTCCTGCCTTCTTGCAGGATTTAGGCCAGTAATTTCTTCCTAACAACCGGTATCTCTAACTGCTTAGGAATGTTAACAACCCGGTTCTAGCGAATAGGTGCGAACTGGCTAGAATCCCACCCCTGCTTGCAAGCTTATTAGATACTTTTTGATAGAACTTTATTAAAATAATCCATGGCGCGGTAAATAACAAGATTCCCAATCAAAAAGTAGGTTGCTCTTCCTTAGCGCGTCTTGACTTACTTGAAGGGGCACATATACATTAATTTTTTCCTACTTCTCTCCAGCTGTCATTTAGGGCTTGCTCCCGAAACAGCCCCCTGGCTGCCTATGAGAAAATCAGGAGCCATTACAGACATTGTCTTTGAGCTGATCTTGAATCTTCTCCCCAATTCTGAGAAATAGATCTACCTACTGAACTGCCTGGCTGTGAAAGTCAATATCCATACTAGCATTTACATGGAATCTGCCAGGTGGGTTACAATTTAACATCATCTACTGGATTCAAGATTCAAAGAAAAGATGATTGAAAGCATTTAGAAAAGTTTATGCGCTCTGAAATGCAGGAACATAGTATAGGCTAGAGTGTCATAGATAGATGATGTGACGAAGGATGGAAGCTAATCAACTTTGAGCCGCTGAGAAATGATGCGATAGAAGATAGATAGATAGATAGATAGATAAGATAGATAGATAGATAGAAAATAGATAGATAGATATGATTAGATATTCATAGATATGATAGATATGGAGTATGTGTGTGTGTATACATACACATTATAGACATACAATACACAATGGATGGATGACAGACATAGATAGATAGATAGATAGATAGATAGATAAGATAGAAACAGATAGACACCATATAGATAGGTAGGATTCTCCAACAATATGCCTCCCCAATAGGAAGTCCCAGCAGTTTATAGGGCATGAACCTAATCTCGAAATGAAGCTCCCCCCCTCAATTAAGGCCTATATTCAAAACATTGGCGAAATGGGGGGAATGGTGGCGGGGCGGGGCTTTCCGTTAGGAAGACTTTGTTGCACACCCGGATACGGTGCTGCCTGCGTTGTCGCCCGATACGAAATGCCCCATCACACGCCCGAAGATCCAATATCCAAGCCGTCACCACCCTGCCCGCCCCGAAGAGCAAGGGGAGGAATTAAGCTCACCCCTGAAAAAAAACAGCCTAGCCATTTTTCGCGGGCCCTTTCAAAAAAAAAAAAGACCTGCCTTATCCATATTATATTGAGAAACACGGTTAAGTAGGTAGATGAAGATAGATAGATAGATAGATAGATAGATAGATAGAATAGATAGATGGATGGATGGATGGAGGATGATGCGATGGATGGATGGATGGATGGAACGGACGGACGGACGACGGACGACGATGTTGCATAAGGTAGTAAGTACGGTATGTTGTGTGTATACATACACGATTGATGATGCGACAACAGACAGACACAGATAGATAACAGATAATGGTGGATAGAAAGACAGACAGACAGACAGACAGACCAACAGACCAGACAGACATAAAGACAGACAGGACATAGATGATAATTAGTAGATGGATGATGAATGGATCGATGATACGGATAGAGTGGATAGATGAATGATGGGCCATGTAGTAGGACAAAATGAGCAGACAGATGATAGACAAATGAGAGAAGAGGTATCCTCAGGAGGGGAGTGCGGAGGTGGGAGGAGAAGAGAGAAGATACCACAAGAGAGATAGAAGGACCGTAGATGGAGAAATGGATGCTTTAGTAAGTGGATATCTTCCACTGCAGTTTTTTTTCTGATCTTTTCTTCTCATCCTAGGATTTGGTGGATCCTCACAGAAGAACTCCTCAAACACCAGACATTTCGGCAACAGGAAATTAAGCAACAGCTGGCAAACCTCAAGCAGAGAAACTTCAGAGCCCAAAAACTCTTAAAAGCCAAAAATGAATCATGAGCAAGTATAACGGTATAAGAG
>BHFT01018919.1:0-49214 GCA_004320025.1 Laticauda laticaudata | reverse complement strand
GGAACATTTTTCTCGTCCGCTGTGTCCTTTTTACAAACGTTTTGCATCCGTCGGCCAGTGTGACAGGGCCTTAACTCAAGTTTGTCATCTTTTGGCATCTTCGCAGTTTGCTGACAACAACAGTGATCCATATCTTGAATTTCAGTGTTATTTTATGTATTATTTGAATCTCTGTTTTAATCTGAAATGTGGGGGGAAATGTCATTCCTTTCAATAATAACTTTTTTTTAATTGTTAAAATTTTAAATTCTTATCAAGCAGACATTCTGTGTTGAATTTTCTTACTCTGAATTAAAATTGCTTTCCTTTCTGTGTAACTCAAATAATAAATAAAACCCATCATTTCATTTTTAAGCCAATATTCTTGGATGCCTCCAGGACAATAGCCATAATAGAATCATTAAGATTCCTTTAATCAGAAGAGCTAATCACCAATTTTAACTATGAATACACTAGACTACTGGGAACCCATGTGAATAAACAAGGCAGTGTGGTGAAAGGAATAATGAAGAAAAGAGGAAACAAAAATATGGTAATAAGAGTTGGTTGATAAAAAAGAGACTTAAATTTGTCCATTCTGAATGTACCACTAAGGTTACTCTTTAGTTAGTGTACATATTGTATATCTATTGGCCCATTAGATCTTGGCTGTAAAAATCCAGATAGCTATTAGAGAAATAGAAAACTATAATTTTTGCTGCCACACCATGTAAGTAAGCAAAATAAAAGGTCTAAGGGCTGCTTAGAACCTAAATGCCCTATGCCATTTATAAATCTTGGTTTACAGTGGATTTTTCAATAAGATGCCTGTCTGGTATATACAGTAGGGGAAAACAGCTAGCAAATTTTCATAGATTTCCTGTAGTTCTACATTCTTTGGTTTTTTTTTCATATTTTCAGTCAATTTTATTGCTTCATATTGATGATGAGCTAGGATGAATAACCTATTAATTGCTGCTTGAATTGCCTCTTTTAATTTCCTCAGAGTTGATCTCAGTTTCTGCAAGGAAAAGAGTGAATATTTAATTGCCATTTTTCTCTTTTAGATGTTTTCTTTTCAATTTGTAATATAAATCACCCACACACAGAATATGGAAAATATATGTTTTAAATGGGAAATACTTCATTCACATGTTTTTATAAGAAATTTATGCAATGCAATATTAATTGTAGGGTAGAACATCCAATTGAATATTATTTTTAGATAATTGCAAGGGAGTAATCAAAGCCTACTGAATGACTGAACAACAAGGAGACATGCCAGTGGTTAATTAGACAGCAAGCCAGATGGCCATACTCCTGTTAGTATTTCATAACATATTAAAGTCCAGGCTCTTCTGTTAGGCGTTTTGAGTAGGAGGTTAAGCCAGCTCTGCTGGTTGGTTTGTGCTGTTCTTGTCCTTATTGTTTTTGGACATGTTCAGAGGTGGTATTCAGCAGGTTCTGACCAGTTCTAGAGAACCGGTAGCGGAAATTTTGAGTAGTTCAGAGAACCGTCAAATACCACCTCTGACTAGCCCCGCCCCCATCTATTCTCTGCCTCCTGAGTCCCAACTGATTGGCTGGGTCTTCTTTTGTTGCCCTACAAAGGAGAATGGAGCTGGAAAGCAGGTTAGTGGGGTGGGGAGGGAATGGGGATTTTACAATAGCCTTCCCCCAGGAGTGGGGAGAGAATGGAGATTTTACAGTATCCTTCCCCTTCTGGAGTGGGGTGGGAATGGAGGTTGTGAAGTATCTTTGGATACTTCACTGGATAAGTTGTATTATTGTTGTAGATGTTCTCTTTGTAAATTATGTTATTGGGATTCTTTTTGGAGTTTTAACCTTCTGTGTGCTTCCTAGAATCACTATTGTGACATCTACAAAAATGGTTGAAATGAATGAATGAGGACATACCACCCCAAAAAATCACAAGGATATCCATAACAAGCTAAGGTGCATCTCAGTAAGCATCTGCATTTCAAGGGAACATCAACATTTCAAAAATACAAAATACTTTTAAGAGGAAAAGAATCTACTAAGGACAAAGTCTACTAATGGGCAAAGTCCTAGACATTTTTCAAATGATGTTCCTTGGAACCCGACTTCTATAAGAAGCTGCAAAATGAGTTCATTTGTATGCAGTCAATTTTCTATCACTACAGTTTTGCCTCTTGATTAGGAGTTCTTAGATTTTATTTTTAACTAATATGTTCTGTGGGGGGAAAGTTTGTAGGCTATATAGGCTACATACAATAGTGTCTCTCTGTTGGGATACATCAGAACATATAGGGAAGACGAACAGAACAGGGTGAGCTTGATGGATGGAATGGCAAAAAGAATACTTTCACCTTGAAGTATTTTTACTGGAGATGCCACTTGGGTCAGTTTTTTCAAATGATGTGAGAGTTTCTCAAGAGCAGCCATCTGATTTGCCAAGCACCTTTCAAAATGGACTTTGAGTGTTCTGAGTAATGTACCCATTCTGAAGCAGAACTCCAAGGCAGGTAGATTTCTCTATGACAGGGGTCTCCAACCTTGGCAACTTTAAGCCTGACGGACTTCAACTCCCAGAATTCTCCAGCCAGCTGGGAGTTGAAGTCTGCCAGGATTAAAGTTGCCAAGGTTGGAGACTCCTGCTCTAAGAACATGTTTATTGGATACATCATATCAGCACAGCCAGTGAAAACCAACTCTGAAAGTTCCCGTGGTTTTCACCTAATTAAAAGAATAAAACTTTCCCTCTCCCCAGTGTCATCAGTCACATGGTCCAATAAATATGGCCAGCAGACTCCACTCCTCCTTCACCAGCCGCCTGTTACAATGACCTTGGTTCCCACAGGAAACCTTCTTATTTTGACTGTAAGCTGAGCTATCTACTTCCCCCTTCCCCTTCTTTCTCAAGCTTCCCAGCAACAGTCAATCAGCACAAGATGGCTTCAGCCAGGTTCGCTTCAGAGTTGACACAGACAGGATGTCCCCTCTCCTGCCTTGCTAACAATAAGCCATAAAAAGGTAAAGGTAAATGTTCCCCTTGCACATACATGCCAGTCATTTCCAGCTCTAGGGTTATCTCATCTCCATTACAAAGCTGAAGAGCCAGCATTGTCTGAAGACATCTCCGTGGACATGTGGCCAGCATGACTAAATACCAAAGATGCACAGAACGCTGTTACCTTCCTACCAAAGTGGTCCCTATTTTTCTACTTGCAATTTTACATGCTTTCAAACTGCTAGGTTGTCAGAAGCCGGGACAAGTAATGGGAGCTCACTCCATTATGCAATGCTAGGGATTCGAACCACCAAACTGCCAACCTTTCTGATCAACAAGCTCAGCATCTTAGCCACTGAGCCATAAGCCATACTCCATTCTAATCATACAAACTCATCTCAAACTGAAACTTTTCTTTGGGGTATGTTTTCTCCTGTTAGAAAATATCTTCAAGATAATCTTTTCCATTCTAATAAAGAGAAAAACATAACTGTTTAAGATGGTACCAGAATCATTAGTATGTCTAAAACAATCTTTCAAATCTACCACATTCCAGATATGTAACCTTTATCATCCAGAATCAAAATGCTAAACATCTTGCTAAAAATGATGAGAGATGTCGACAAACATACATTTACAGGGCATCGGAATATTACTCTTAAGAAGCCTTATAAAATATTTTTAACTCCAGGAAGAAAGGGTTTCAGAAAATTTAACTAGCTGCAACGATTTTATATGTACTGTCAGTCATCATAAATTAGATTACTTGGTCTAATGAAACAAATTGCATTTAGATTGAGTGATTCTTCTCATTTTCATATAATCTAGGGTTAATTGACTCTTTATAAAACTCTTGTTCGGTAAAAGCTCTCTTTTTGTAATGACACAAAGTACAGTCCCATTGCTGAATTTTGCCATTGTTGAATGGACTAATGGTGATCCTCCTTTAGTGACTATAACTGGGATCAGCAACTCAGTGTTAAGTGTAGTCGTTACTAAGTGGAACTGCCACTGTCTTATGAAATTACCGGTACTTCACCTTTGTTTTGCTTTACAGAGCTACTAATATTGCAAATATGAAGACTGGTTGTACAGCTATGTTTTAACCAGCATCATAATTGTGAACAGTCACTAAATGAGATGAAACAAGGATTACCTATATGTTTGTTGAATTTCATTAGATCTTTGGAGTTTGGATGGCCTATGTGGCAAACTAGACAGAGAAGGACAATTAGAAACAGAAGATGGTTCAAGATATTCCATGTGTTATAACTCAAAATCAAGTGAACTACAATATTGTAATTAAAGAATATTTTTTAAAATATTCTACGGAGTATGTATTTCTACTGTACGAATAGTTTTCTACTCCCCAAATTATTTTCTAAGAAGACATTTTATTAAATGATCCTTCCTAAGTTCCAGCACTACAAATTCAGAAAAAAACAACTTAAAAATTAGAGTTGTTTAACTTAATTTAAGAAATACTAATGTTAAAAATATAGAAAACCCTCTATTGAATTCATTTAATAAAAATTTCATTTCATTTTGTGGTCCACATGCAAATTGTCTCAATAAATTCCCTTAATAAGTTACTGAGATACTCTAACCAAATACAGAAAATATACAAATCCTTAACTCCTGTTCCATAAGCATCTAATGTATGTTAAGTATCAGAAATCTGGGGTTCCTTTTAAAGCTTTCTTTAAAGAACTGGATCAAGATCAGAAGACTGAGACCTAAATTCCTGCACACATGTAGAACCTATTTGTAATTTTGACCTATTGTAATCCCTGATCTAATCAATTTCACAATAATCTTATGAGGAAGAATTTCCTCTGAAATGAGGAAGGCTTCTTATAAGTCATTTTGAGTTTCTGGAGAAATGTAGAAATAAAGTTATAATAAATCCATAATAATAGCTATGACAAAGTCATAAAGCCTAACTATATGCTTTTAACTATATGCTTTATGACATCCAAGTCACCGCCATAAGAAGGATGTACAGAGGGGTGTGGGTATATGGGTATGTGGGTATGTGTGTAATGCTTGATGAAAAGAATTACTTTTATGTCATTGTGTATATTTTAATGTTTGAGATAATTTACCGAAATCTGTTAGTTTCCCAAGGAACCAATAATGTACTCGCATTATGGAATTTCAGGACTCCTGGAGTTAGAAACCACAGATTTAACACATGTGGAAGTTACAATATACTGCATTTTTAACATGGATACAATTAATTTGATTAGAGAAAGCCAGTGTTGCACAACAGTTAGGGCACAAGGCTAGAAACTAAGAGACCTTGAGTTCTAACCTTGACTATGGCACAAATCAGCTGGAAGACTTTGGGCCAGTCACACTCTTGTAGCCCTAGAAAGAAAGAAACGGCAAGCCATTTCCAAATATGTTGCAAAAACCTGCTGGGACTAATACAGGCAATTGCCAGAGGTCAAAACTGACTAACTCTCTCTCCCTCCCTCTGTCCCTCCCCTCTCTCTCTCACACACACACACACAAATACACACACACACACACACACACATCTATGCCATATAGCATAGATCAGGGGTGTCAAACTTGCATTGTCACAGCATCATCACGTGACATATCATGACTTTTTTTCCCTTCACTAAACCAGGTGTGGACATGGCCAGCATGCATCTGGCCCACGGGCTGTGAGTTTGACATCTTTGGCATAGATAATGATGATGGTAATGAAGAGGAGGGGAAGCATGAGGATGGTATCCATTTGATCATGTCCATTTCTTGGCAATTCTTATGGGCCAAGTCTCTCCAAATTTTCCGATCTTGTATGGCTTCTTTCAGTTTTATATTCTGGCTAATGTCAGCTTCGATCATATCTAACCAACATGTTTTTGGTGACTTCATTTCCTTTTAGCACTAACAATTACAAGCATAGCTGCCTTTTCCAGTGAGGTAGATCATATGACATGGCCTAACTAATTAACAGAGAATTTTGTGATTTTTCCTTCCAGAGATATTATATGTCTGGTTTTATGTGCTGTATTCCTTGTTTGTCCCCTTTGCTCTCTAAGCAATGTACAGAAGCCTTCTCCAACATCACTGCTTGAACAAGTTGATTTTCTTCCTGTCTAGTTTTTTCATGGTCCAACTTTTGCAAGCATAAATAGCTTTGGAAAACATGAAATTGCAGATTAATCTGCATTAAGTTGCCAGGATGATATCCTTCTTTATATATGGATTAATTCCAATGATTGATTTACTATGTTCTAGACACATCAAAGTTTCTAGATACATCAAATTTTCTAGACACATCAAAGTTCCAGATGTGTAATGTCTGAAACATTAAAGTAGCATTTTGAAATTGTCTCCAGAGTTCATCTGCATCTAGTCACCATGCTAAGAACTCTCTAAAATTACTACATTAGTAAAATTACTACATTCTTTGAACTTTCCTAACTCATTTCTTATGTCTGTAGGTTTATAGTGCCATCTACAGGTCAGTTTTGGTTTATACAGTTTCAAATAAAAATAATATGGAACTACTTGAGTAAATTGTTCTTAAATGGTGTATGATGGTGATAAAGAGTATATATGTAAGAGGACTTATTTCATAAAAAATCAGTGATTTCAGTAGGATTCACTGCTTAAGAACCTATATAAATCTTCTGTTTGATAATTTTTTGTGCTATCAATCAGTGTCAACTTTTACAGATCACCTCACTAGATTTTCTTCATGAGAAACTGTCCCTAACAGGGTCTTTTAGTTCTTCCAGTAGTGCAGCCATCACAACTGTAAGCTAAGTCCATCTACCTTGCTGCTCCCCTTCCACTTCACTTTCCTTCCACCTTTCCCAGCATTAGAGCCTTTTCCAGAGCCTTTGCATAATGCCTAAGAAGACTCACAAGACTCATTGATGACTCACATCTGGCTGACCACAAGACCCATCACAAGAACCTCACTTGATACACGCACACCTGTAGCTCTTATAAAGAGAAGAACACTGACGATGACATCCTCTAAACTCTGCTGAAAATGTCACTTAGCCTGGTAATGAAATGGTCAAAAACCAACCCACAAACTTGAAGAACAAACCTTTACCCTCATTATATTTGTATCTCTTACAATAAATGTTTTGAAAATATTTTATTTTATGGTCATTATATTTAATTCCACAAGGTTGGATTGATTAGATTAAAGTATTATATTAAAAGTTTCCTACAGAAACGAGGAATGAGAATCCCTTAGCAAATTTACCACCCAGGAAACCCATTATACCTAATAAACAAGTCAAAAATTCGACCAGCTTATGGTATAGATTGGATTGGCTTCTTATCCAATAAACTTTTTCTATGATGTAAAGGAAACCACCTTTCTGGTTTTAGAGATATCCAGATATTTTAACACTATTTTGTTACCAACATAAGACAATATTTATAGCTCAGAATTGAACTGTGTGGCTCTTGATCAGTGGTGAGATTCAAAAAAATTTACTACTGGTTCTGTGGGCCTGGCTCGGTGGATGTGGAAGGGGAAGGATACTGTAAAATCTCCATTCCCACCCTACGCCTGGAGAAAGGCTACTACAAAATCCCATTCCCTCCCCACCCCACTAACCTGCTTTCCAGCTCTGTTCTCCTGTGCAGGGCAACAAAAGAAGACCCATCTGATCAACTGGGACTCAGGAGGCAGAGAATAGATGGGAGTGGGGTGACTCAGAGTTGGTATTTACTAGTTCTCCGAACTACTCAAAATTTCTACTCTTGATGCTCTCTGAGTTTGGTTTTGATTTTGGGTTTTTTTAAAATTTGTGAAGAAGATTATGTAAATGAGGTGACAGGCTTTTGCACCAAAAAGAATTTAAACTCTAATAAGTATACCAAGTCAAGTATCTTTTCAAACAAACTCATGAATCATAGGTGACATCCTACTATCTGTATAATTTATTTTCATTGTTGCAAAAGAAGCTCCTGCCTCCACACTTTCATAATGTTATCATAAGACGATGTGACATGTTATATGTTGTTGCATTATTCTACCATCTTACATGTTGTGGTCTTTACTGAAATTTGGCTGAATGAAAGTAAAAGTGAAAAATTGGATTTTGCACCGAATAATTTGGAGCTCCATCCCACTCCATTGTTTATCTCCACTAGATTCAGGTTGCATTTACATAGATATAATCATACACTCAGCCACAGAAATGCTACTTAAATACATATTTTGGTAATGTTTAGTTTAAAACATGTAATTCTGTACATATGTTGGGTGAGATATATTTGCAGCATAATCATTGATTCAAATTTCTAATCAGATAATTTTAAATTATTCCATTAATCAGTCTGATGGACAATTATATTTTCCATCTCCCAATCATAATACATTTTGTACTCATTCTTCTGTCCTTAGGGGGAAAATGTTCTGGTTTAATTAATCCAATTGTGTAGAGTTGTAACTGCAGGAATGTTCCAATCTCGAATGGCAAACCTCAGATAAAGAATGTTTCCAAGCAAATACAACTCAGGCAAACAAAGTCAATAATTTATGGATAAAGGAGGATTAGAGAGGGGAAGTAGACATATGTTAGACTTTAACGAGAGATAATTAATTGTATGGATTACTGTACTAAACAGTAATGAAAGTTAAACAGTAACCAAAGTTAACCAATGATGGAGGATAACTAAAAATGTATATAAATGCAAAGACAATACTCCAATAAAGATCATCATCATAATTCAGTTGTTCATGATCAAACAACTCGACTGCCTCATCATTACAACACAATTGTTTAAGCTTAGAAGGTTCTTCATCCATATAAGATTGTCATCATGTACTTAAAATCAGCAGCATTGTGTACCCCCATAATTTCTCAAACAACATAGGGGACTTTTTCATTCTGATCATCTGCCTTTTTACATGATAATTTTTCTCAATCATGAAATCTTTGAGTTTGATACAGATGTTTAGGGCTCAGTTGGGCATCATAGACTGGGAAGTTGTTTCTTTCCAGTTCTAATTTTCTTTACAGATATTTTGTTTATTTTAGTGGGCACACAATTTTAGTGGGCACACAATTTTAGTGATCTGGGTTGCTGAATAAGAGAGCATCAATATTGCTTATTAATGTTAGCTACCACGGACAAAATTGTACTTGTATTTGCTGCAGAAAAAACAGAAGCTTCTTTCTATTTTTTTGTTCTTTTTCTTTGCAGTTTTTGTCCTTCCTTCCTTCCCTCTTTAGTAGTTTTGACTTTTTGTGAAACATCTGTAAAATTTATTTAACAAATAAATGCTAGTCACCAATCATTTATACATCATTATGTTTGCACCAAAGTGCAGAATACCTGGCAGATAGCAATATTTTGGCATAGTCACTGTGAAGTGACTGTGAAATGACATACCAAATCAAAACTGAACTTGCTCTAGAACCAGTGTTCTGTTTTATATGAATTGAGCCATATACATTTTTCCCCTCAGAGGTATGCATTTAGCCTAGGAAGGAAAAACAAAAACCTTTTCTAGACTGTGAGCCCCATGCAGTGACTCAGAAATCTTAACAAGGCTAATAAACTCGGCTCATCTGGCTTCTGGCCTGTTACTATTTCCAGGATGAATGACGATGGATCAGCAGGTTTTACGCAATAGAAAAGGACATCAGCTCTAAGTGTATTCCTTTTGGAAAGAGCCAACTTATGGCAACATGGTCTTGTTAGTAGGCTTGTCTTGTAATGGGTGGAATTTGGAAGCATTCTTTGAAAGTTAGAGAACATCCAGCTGCTTTCCACAGATTGTGAGATCTTCCAGCCAAATCATTGGTCTGGAAAATTGTGGACCCGAAGGCCAAATCAGACATTCTCAGTTCCTATGTTTCTTGCTGGTTGCACTGCTAGTAATGTCATCTTTAATTAGATCCCCCATCATCTTGTTTGGCATCTAGCCACTACTTTCTTAAGCAAGGATTTGAAGCTGAAATTTTGAAGTGAAAGCTGTGCTTTAATATTGGGAGATGGCTCAGCTACTTGTTTTCAAATAAGTAAGTAAGATTCAGCAAAAATGTAAAGCAGATAATTAGTGTAACTTGCAACATCCCTTCATTTTGTTACCCATCAACATTCAGGCTGTAGAGGACCATTACTTTTTATGCTTTGTTTTCCTACCTAAGAGAGGTGAAGAAAAGCATGGGTATGTCAGCATACTGTATACATTTACTGCTGACGTTCATTCCATTGTGCAAGGTGTAGATTTCAAACTGGGAATATAATTAAATTCTATAGTTAGATGGAATCTGACAGTTGACAGAATTAACTGGACTGGGATTCATGAGGACTTCTCCATGCTTCAAAAGGCTGCACAAGCTCACCTCACTACATGAAGCATCTGAATATATATGGTACAGTTTGCAGGACCTTGAAGACTTCCAGTTACACTGGCATATAATAGAACTGGGATGACAATTTCTGTGGTAGTTTCTATCACTAGGAACTGATTTGCTAAACTCGTTGTTAGGGTTCCGACTTATGTCCTAATTAAATCATGAGCCTTAAGTCAAGCTTCAAAAGAAGTCCAGTTATTTATCATGTTGGCACGGACCAAGTGAAGCCAACTCTGACCTCACTTAATTTGTGTTTTGGCTCTGACCCTGTTTCCCCCTCCCTACAAGGTGTGTCTTCAGTCACATTGCTCAATAAGGCAATTTCATGAGTTGTAGAAGACACTCCCTCCAGCCACTGTGGATTTCCGTGGAGATGACTTTGATGTTGATGGCTGGAATGTGCTTTGTTTTGACTGAAATGCAAGTTCCTTGATGCAGCTGCAAGGCTCGATTCCCCATCTCCCTGCCTATGGCAACTCAACAGCAGGTCAGGAATATTTTATGGCTTGACACCCACTTTCAAGTATGTTCCATAAGTTTCCATCCATAAAACAGATCTTTACCTATTGAGTAGCAATTCTGCAGGAAAGAAAGAAGTACATGTGGACTAATAGACAAGCCAATCTATAGTTTTTAGGTTTTGATATTATGGTTTTCATGGTTTATAGTTTTATTATTTTTGTGAGCTGTCCAGAGTCTAACATGAGTAGCCATAGAAATCTTTTAAACAAATGTATACAATCTAAAGAATCCTATTGTTACTGCTCATCCATTTGCATAGAAAGTAGACATGAAAATAGCAGAGCTGGAGTGAGCATTGTCTGTGCTACACAGATGAGGTTGGCTCATTGTGTAGTTAGAATGTCAAGGTTGTTACAGAAAAGACAGAATATAATTCATTTTGCCAGACCACTTTAAAATTATATTTAGCAGAGTCAACTACAATGCAAATACAAATTGGTGTACATGTGGGGAAAAGTGTGTTTGTAAAAATTAGAAAAGTCCTCATTGTCTTCCAATATTCCATGCCTTGGTCCATAAAAGAATGCTGGGAAAGAGTAGAGGGCTAGGAAGATCAAGGAGAAAAAATATCTTCCTCTTTAGCAATCAGAGCTAAAAATGGGTCTAAAATTATTTTTAAAAAGAAGACAATGGAGAATATGGAAGAACAGAAATATTACTAGTAAGAATCTAAGATGTACAAATTAAGACTGATAATTATTCTGTTCCTTTCATGGGACAACAAAAAGAAGAAAGGACAAAAATGTTTTGACCTGATAAGTTAGTATAACCTTCTGTTAATGATGAGAATTCCAAGCTAATGGTTTACATCCAAATTACTATTTATTCATTACTCATTAAAAATGATTAATACCAAGTTTCTTTGAAACAAAGCAAAAAGGCAGTATACTAATTAACTTTTTTATTGATCAATGATAAGTAGTCACTTCGTCACAGCAATATTTACCACATACCTGGTAAAATGTGGTATTGTAATAGTTCAGATCCTTAAAGGAATCCTTTATTTTAAAGTTGTCCTTCTTAACAGTGACTTCATTAATTCTAATGGTAAAATAAAATCGCTGAATTGCTTCATTTTACTTGATAGAAAATGATAGAAAACTCTTCTGGCTTTTAGAATTTGGGAATTGGGCTATAAGACACCTCATCAAAGCAACTTCACCTCAGCAAGGAGAATCTCAGTGTCTTCACAGTGCATTGGATCTTGTTAAGGCCACTTCAGCATTTAAAGACTTTATAGCAGCTATTCCTTCCATGATGTCAAACATGGAAATGCACATACCAATAAGTAGCATGGAGCAGTGAAAGTATCAAATGCTTCAGTAATGTACCACTGTAACTGACACAAAAAACTCTCACGTGATCCATCTGTGGCTTATCCAGGGTGTAATTATATCAATTATATCAAAATAATAGAGGTGACTGCTTGATCAAACCCCTGTCCTTTTTACCTCTGTGAAATCTGGGCAATGTTCATTAAAAGGGGCAATTGCCTTGTCACACCCCCATTTTTCAGACCCAGAGGGACGTCTTTTTACCAAAGCATATTTACTGTACCATTTTAATATACATTGGAGGTGTGTCTCCTTACATGGTCATTTTTGACATGGTCATTTTTTTCAGTTTATATATTGACAATCCTTATCTTACATAAGGATATATAAATGTGTTCCTTCACTATTGGAATCACCTTTGATAACATGCCAGTTGTGCTGTTGCTCAGTGGGATGCCATGCTTTCATCTGATGGTTCTTTCTCATAAATGAATGTGTTGGCCTTTATATTGGACTGTTCTTGAAGATAGTGCAAAAACAATGAACACGTTTATGGAGCATGCTTGATCAGGCCAATGAAGGTCTAGTAGATGCATTTGCACAATAGTTAAACTTGGTTATGTTAATACTAGCTAGTTGGTTCACAGTTTAATATATTGTATAAACGCACCTAATCTATGGTTCAATATTATGTTCTAAACTCAGAAAATGGGGTCAATTCAATAGCAAATTAAATATGTTGCGTGGATGCAGACAGAAAGCAGCTACGAGAGTTCTAAGGAGAGAGACTTTCCATTACTATTTCAGTCTGCTTTCAAATTTAAATCCTTCTGCTCTTTCTAACCTTCAGTGTCTTAGATAGACTGTGACCAGAATATTTTCTAAATCTTATTCACATTTGTTTCTAAAAGAAAGCCTAAAGGCCTGATAGAATCATATTCTATCAACTAGCATCAGATCACCTTTGCTCTTCTTTTGAAGTTCATCTTCTCTTTTGCAGCAGTTGCAATACAGAACAATATTCCCAAGAGAGAGAGATGGCTCATCCTGACACCACTCATAATCCTGACTTTATTTGACTTTCTTCTAATGGCTCAAACTGAAATTGATTTTAACGGGTATGAGTTTATTTTGCGTGTTTCAGTCACATTTTGAACTATGTTTATTTTCTATAAACTGCTATGATTATTTTTTTGTGAAAAGTGAGTGCAAATAAAGTGCAGCTAGTACTACCAGCACCACATTTCCTGTTGCCATGATTTTACTATTATGATAATCCCAAGTGATGAATCATTTGGAAAAGGGAACAGGAGTGCACAAATGTTTAGAAAGATTATATATTGTCACTGTGTATAGGTTGAGCAGCGTTTGTTAAATAAATAAATAAACAAATAAACAAAAATAAGTAAATAAATAAAATCTCACCATTTGAACAGGAATGCTAGGCTATATCCTATAAGAAAAAGTCTAAACAGTTGTGCTTCAAAACTTGCATAAAGACTGAATCTGTTCTTTTGATGTAATGTTGTATCATTTCAAACAACAGAGTCTAACATTTGTGGCAATATGGGATAATATTAAATTTAATACTGATAGAAATAAGCATACTTTTGATTTCTAATAGTGGTAGCCTATGACTATCATTAAGTGTTGTACCTTATGATTCTTGACTCTTTACAAATGTATCTTTTCTTTTATGGATATTGAGAGCATTTACATCAAGACAAATTCCTTGGGTGTCCAATCACACCTGGCCAATAAAGAATTCTATTTCTAAAAAAAATATATCTAATTTTAATTTTAATTTAATTCAGTGAATGCTGCCTCAAAGTAATTCACTGAATGTATAGGTTTAAATTGAAACTCTTTAGGGGTTCTATTGGAACCGTAGAATAAGCTGAACAAGCTCCCTTTTCTGCCTCCTCCTTCCCCAGGTACATCTCTGGTTTTTTTTTAAATAACTTTATGGATGGATGGCAGAAAGCATATGACCACAGACAGCCAAAAAAAAGTATCTGTCAAGATTCACAAATTACAAGGATGCTTTAACTAGAAAGCAAAGGAGGAAGGAGGAAGAGTAGACTAATGTGGGAGCTGGCCACTTATCTCTAAGTGGGCTGCTGTTCATTGCCTTGATTTTGTTTGTCTGTTTGTTTTATTAATGGTGCCTTTAGTGTGTCTGAACGTAGTAGTATTAGTCTAAGTCGGGTCCTAAGGTTACAGCTGAAAATGCCAGAGTTGTAGCATTATAACAAAGAGTTGGGATGAGAGAGAAAAGAGCTCTTAAGATGCTTGTGAACAGTACCCAGGGTAGAGACACAGATGGCTCTGGTATCTCACCCTTTTTCTTTTGCAATGACTATTTTCCTTTACCCTTCTCCTCTGCTCAGCTCTGGGCTCTGTTTTCTCCTGTTCTGCTGCTTCTTGCTCTCTAGGCAGAAGTAAGAATTCACCAAAAGCAAGATTTTTTATCAGAGCTCTTTCCTGCTGTGCCCAGACCAGCAGGTTACCCTAGTAGAGCTTGTATAGGAAGAGTGAGGGTCAGTTCTGATTGCTACAGTGCTGAGTTATAGCCCTGTTGGATCAAGTTCTGAGCTTTCCTCTCTGTTCTGGACCTTACAATCACTATCTGATTATAAAGCAGACAGACTAACTCCACAAAGCATCCATATAAAGTCTTTTTATTGGTTCATCAGGCATCCTCAATATAACTCACAGTTACATTGAGATTCATCTCAATGTCCAACTCTTTGCATAGCTGACTTTCTGGTGTAAAAGGATGGTAATCTTTCATCCCCAAAATGAAGGAGCAAGGGGTTGAGGCAGCAGCATGCTGCTGAGTTTCAGGCAAGAGTGAGGGAACCTCCCCCAACCCACCCAGGGTCAGTTTAGTGACCAATCAGGATTACAGATGTGGCCACATGACATGGACTACATTTCCCAGGATACCATAACGACATTTATCATGATGCATTCCCTTAAGGGGACAGCTCCCAATTCCTAACTAACTATACCAATTCCCCATTAACTATATACTGTCTGGACAGCACACTCTCCACTTTGCTTAAACCAACCAACAGCCAGATTATCCAGGGAGCATATTTTGACAGCAATCCTGGTTTGAGTGTTCAGTCCATTACCACAGGCAGAGCTGAAGCTCTTCAGATCATGCCTATGTCTTTCTTCTCCATTTTCTTCAGACAAGCTGGCAACCGGCTTGTCCAAGAAGACTAGATATGAGCTTTGACAGCTGTTCTGCATTGAAAACTGCCCCCCTCTCTTTACGATAGAACTCAGTTTCCCAGAATTCAGAGCCAACATGTGGAGTGGACCAAAATGGAAAAAGACTGATATTTTCCATCATATAAAAATCCAGTGAATATTATCTCAGTGGCACATAGAATTTTGTTAATACTCAGAAAATTAATTGTCCATCAACTTCAAAATAATCTAACATGATTTAGATGCAGTTTTCCAGGCTCTCAGCCAAGGAAGAATGTTTTCCATGTACTGTTTCTTCACCCTTTTAATTGAAGAGCCTAGTTCTGGCAGAGGACTGTGCACATTACACAGTGGTTTCATTGTATAAAATGAGACTTATTTCCTACAAAGTGTTATTAGAATGAAAGCTTTCACTGTATTAAAACTGATCTGAGGAATGGCAATACTATTCTCCAAAAGGGGACCCATGACTAGTTGTATTAGTTTAAACATATCAGAGTAAGTGGAATCTGCACTTTAAAGATAGTCTTCAACCTACAACAGTTCATTTAGTTCAAAGTTACAACGGAACTGAAAAAAGTATGAACCTTGGAGCATTCCCCTGGTCATGTGATCAAAATTCCAACCCTTGGCAACCAATTCATATTTATGATGTTGCAGTATCCGAGGGTCATGTGATCACCTTTTGTGACCTTCTGACAAGAAAAGTCTATGAGGAAACCAGATTCACTAACAATTGTGTTACTAACTTAACAACTGCAGTGATTCACTTAACAACTGTAGCAAGAAAGGTCATAAAATGGGGCAAAATTCACTTAACAACTGCCTCATTTAGCCACAGGAATGTTGGGCTGAATTGTGATCCTAAGTCAAGGACTACCTATATTTATTTTAAAACATTTAAATAGCTTCCTAAGGGATGCAGTGACTCAGTGGCTGAGACACTGAGCTTGTCAATCAGACAGGTTGGCAGTTTGGCGATTTGAATCCCTAGCACTGCATAATGGAGTGAGCGCCTGTCACTTGTCTAAGTAACTGGTAGGTTGGCAGGAGCTGTAGTTTGAAAGCATGTAAAAATGCAAGTAGAAAAATAGGGACCACTTTGACGGTAACAGCGCTCCGTGCACCTTTGGTGTTTAGTCATGCCGGCCACATAACCACAGAGATGTCTTCAGACAGCGCTGGCTCTTCAACTTTGTAATGGAGATGAGCCCTAGAGCCAGAAATGACTAGCGTCTATGTACAAGGGGAACATTTACCTTTACCATAGCTTTCTATCTTATATCAAACTATGTGCAGCTCCAAACTAACAGTTAAAATATATCATTGTACGATTAATATATGTATATATCTTTTAAAACACAGATAGTAATGAAAGCTGGCATCATAATAAATTTTAACAAGCATCCCACCATAAAACTCTCATTGATCTCAGCCTACCACAGTACATGGAGGGAAAACCATATTATAAGCACCTTTGGAAGGCAAGGAAGGTGCAGGCCTTCCTAACTGAACTGCAGGTCTCCTTCACTTACCATGCCTCTGATACTGGCCAGTTAGCTGATGTTCCACTCTTCTTATAGGATCAAGTGTTGTATTTTCTCTCGCATACTTACACAGATGAGCCAGAATGCTCCACTTTTTAAAATCTTTTTTGAATTTTACTGCAGAGCCATTACAATAAGCCAACGCAGGGCTTATTGTACAGGTGTTCAACCTAGTACAGGTGTTCTTTCATTCTGATGGCATAAAGGAATCCGACTTGAAGTGGAGAATTTCAGTCACCATATTTTCCTTTCAAACCAATTTGGCACCTCTTTCTTTTTCTGGCAGTTCAGTAACTTCTATTTACCTTGGCTTATTAAAAAGTAACAGCAGTTTTAAAATCAATTTGGAGGAAGAGAGATGGCATAGGAAGCACTCATTTCTATCCCCTCATGCAGACTTGCCACGATAGAGCTCCCAAACATATATTTTACTTAGGATAACCTGATCAGCTGATCATAGCCACATCCAGTCTGACTAAAACATAGAATGAGAAGAATATAACTTCCAGGGTTTTTTTTTTCCCAAGCTACAGAATTTGTTGTCTTCTAGTTCCCTTAGAAGAAGCTATGTTGCGGTATCTGCTATCCCGCATTAGATGGGCACCTCATGATAGGGAGCGAAAGGAGAAAGAAACAACAGGAGACGAAAGTTCCTCGGCATGAGGCCAGCTCTTTTATGTATGTCCATTCAAAAGAGGGTGATTGTTTATTCAGAGCCTAGGTCAAGCCAGGTCATGAAATTTAATTAGCTCAGATAAGGCAAAATTCCAAGGTCAGATAGGATTCGCAAGATTACAATTCAATCAGGATTTTCCCTGCTTTACAAAGCTGCATGCTAAACAAACGTAATTACAATGTAACTAAGCTATTTCTACAGATTTTAACTCCTTGTCCTATACGTGTCCTGCAAAAGGTCCACTGAGGAAACAGAAGCTCATATGTTATATCGCGTGAGTGATACAATGTATCAAATGCCCTGAAATAATAGTTGCAATGATGACAAGTTGCAAAACATAATGAATGCACAATAAGTTATCTACATCTCCTCTGTTTTTTATTATTTATGACGAATAATTCCTTCCCTTGTCCAAGAAGACAGGAACCTTTTTTTCTGAAATGTTCATGCGCCATGTCGATCTTAGGCAGGAGTGCGACCCGTCGCGTCCAGGGTTTTCCAAGGAGTGGTAACTCAGCAATGTTCATTTTCGTCGCGGTGTTAAGGACTTAACATGCAGCTTGCAATAACACATTAACATTAGCAGTATGGAGGATAATTGATTTTTCAAAAATTGCAATATTCTATTAAAACAGACAAAGGTCCTGATATATACATTCAATATAATGAATTAATTAATGGTCCTGCCAATGCCAGTTAAAGAGTTGTAAAGCCATGGTGAAAATAGAAACAAGCCTTGATACAATACTACATGTTTAACCTTTCGTTTCTCTATCTTTTAAGCGTTTTCTAATTCTTTCATAGAATCCACATGATCCCCACTGCTATCAGCATAAAAATCACATTTTTCTTTTACCGCAGCACACATCCCCCTTGTTTTAAAATAACAGATCTAAGCCTCTTACTGATTTTTTGCAAAGACTACTGTCTGAGAGGGACGTCAAGGAGTTTGTAAAGCTGTAATTGATTTATCAATTCCGTATAAATCAGTCATCAATGGCTGAACCCAGAGCTTAATTTTTTTGTTCAGAGACAGCTAGTCGCTGCACTGCCGCGTGGCTGCAGCCCATGGTGCCCAGCAGCAGCAGTAGACCTAGAGTGAGAGTATAATAATTTCCCGGCTTTGGCTCTGAGGGGTATTCCATGGGTGCCTGTAAGGAATAATAAAGATCAGCAGAGTTTGATATCACATCAATTGTTTGGTATAAGCCATACTTGAATGCAAAATGATTTGGATTTAATAAGTTCATGCCCCATAGACACATGCTGTAAGACTGGTGGAACAAGCCAGACAGAATTATTGCCAGGGAATAAATACATTCCTTTCAGGCGTGATGTTAAAGTCTCCTCCTGAAGTGGTGTTAAGACTGGATGCGTATCCTCCGATGATGTGGTAGCGGCCAAGGCGGTTTCTTAGAAGATATTACATTACAATGAATAGCCATTGAAACATTAATGACAATATTGTGAGTAATTGGATGGAATATGTTACAAGCAACAACTCGCCCCAGTATGGAAGAAACAGTAAATAGTGGGTTTCCTTCCAACGGCAACGTTCGTCTGATGTGGAATTAGCAATGATTTCTTGGAAGCAAAAGGCTGTCGTAAAAAGGTTGGAGAGGCAGAAATAGCCAAAGCCATCATGTGGAGGCACTTTGATAAATTTGAAGAGTTCAGCAAAGCATAGAAGCTTTGATCAAGGGAATCAATGGGTTATACTCCCTGTGTTATGGTTGCAAGAATGGAGATTTAATAAACTTTTCATGTGGTCCCAGCCGGGTTAGAGTGAGGGACAGTTCAATGTGACATTGAATGTAAAAAATATTTCCATAATGCTTTTCTGGCCAGACTGCTTTAGGCGGGCACCCCATTTCAAGCCAAGTGTCCATAGGGTCTTTTTCTTCCCTTGGTCCGTGAGACTTATGGTTACTGGGTTGCATTTGGGCAATTTTTTTCAAACTGCATGGAATATCCAATGTGGTGCGAGTGACAAGTAAGAGATCACCCTTAGTGCTGGATTCCCAAAATAAATATTCCAGTTGAAACACACGACCAAGCTTTGCAAAATAAATCCAACGGCCCCCCGCAATTCGAGGAGCGTTGGGGCCAGAGGACTGAGTATTGAAACGGGCTGATCCGGGACAATACATAAAACCTATATTTATTTACAAACTCTACTGAACTAGGCTCCGTTGGATGAGAAGGCAAGTTGTTAAGCGGTGGAAGCCTACAAGCATTTCTGCAAATCGAAATTGAAGTGTGGGGTAGAATCTTCTATCGAGAAAAAATTGGTTTTGTAGAGCTTAACGAATGCCTGAAGTCTTTTATAATCCAAGTAATATTATAGTTTTCTGTGAAGGCTTCTGCGGATCATCAAAATGGACAGTTCTTTTGAGCGTTGTTGTGACAGGATCAGAGTTTCGATATATAAAAGCATCACAAGTAGAGAGAGGATGTGACAAAGTTAGTTGTAAGAACATTTATGAGAAGGAATGCAATCAGTAGAAAAAGATAATAATTACAATATGAATGAAGATTAATTTGGTCATTCATCAAGGATGTTAGTGGTTGGAGAAACCATAATGACAAGAGAAGGACATTAGGTCCCCTATATCTAGCTTGAATAGAAAGGAAAAGATTTTAAGGGTTCTTTTTCCATAGGAAAGAGTAAAGAAGGAAGAAAAAGAGCGAGTCGATAGAGTGTTCTGTAAACAAACAAAGTGACAGAGTGAAGCTATTGGGTAGCAATTTTCATGACGTACCCACATGGAACAAGTAAATAGCCTTCTGTTAATGAATGGCTTTAACACGAATATCTTTTGACAGAAGCCATAGGTTTTTGTTTGAAGTGTGTATGAATAGTAAGGAGATAGATTTATGGAGAATATATGCCAACAAACAATAGGAAGTCACTATCATAATTAATAAAGTGAAATTCTAATGTGGTCCATGACCCATGTTGAACAAAGGTAATAGAGTAGGATATGAATAAGGTAGAAATTGCAAAGAGAATATAGGCAAGAATATCAGGAAGAGTTTAGATGTAGATGTCTGTTAGGGGGGGTTGAGGGGGAGGAAAAATGGAACGTGAGAGCAGCAGAAGTAGGAGGAATGCCAGTCAGATTAAGATAAATTTAAAGTGTAAAGACAAATGTTTAAGAGATTTGCAATGCTGGGAGGTTAGGGGGTTTTCCTGCAACGAATCATCTATCAAGAAGCATCGTTTCAGAGATAAGTGAGCTCGTTCCACAATACCTGCCCCTGGCTGTTAATAGGGAATCCAAAACTTGTGAGTTACATCCATCTGTTACAGAAGTCCTGGAAAGCAGAACTCGTAAATAGGCAGGTCCATTGTCTGTTTTGATTTTCTTTTGATGTCCCCAGCGAGGCAAAGGTACGAATTGATGAATTGATGACATGTTTTAACAGTTTCTCCCCTTTGAGGAGTAGCCAGAATAATCCTGAATATGTATCAATGGAAACGTGCAAATATTTCCAAGGGCAAAAAGGTGGATACTTGGAGTTACATCCATTTGCCAAATTTTCAACAGGTCTTTATCCTCTAGGATTTACTCCTATGGGAATGATGTCCCTTGCTTACACATGTGGGGCATTGTTGAATAATTGGAGCAGCTTCTGCTGAGTTTAGAGAGAAATTGTTTTTGTAAATGCCTTTTTATTTTGTGAAAATAGTCATGACTTGGGCTGTCTGCAAAATTGATTTACCCTGATGCAGGCTGCTGCAGCTGCATCTGCAATCTTGTTTCCTCCTGTAATATACCAGGAAGAGGTTGATGGCTCCTGATATGTGCTACAAGAATGGATAAGTACGGCTATTGACTACAGTTGTTGTAGAGGAAGCAATCAATTTAACAAAGGACCAGAATCCAGGAGATAAATAGGCTTGATATATTTTATTTTTTCAAAATGCTGAAAACGTATAAGGAAGTCTACTATTAAATTAAAGGAAGCTTTTTTGAAACTGTTGGAAATGCAATAAGAAGATGCAGCAAGTTCTGCCTGTTGCGCAGAGATTGCGGGGGGTAATTTAGTTTTCCCATCTCCTCTTGTACCATGCACAAGCACCATACATTTTTCCCCATCCTGCATAAAGGCGTAGGTGCAATCTACTAATGGAGAAATTGAGAGGGGGGATTGCCAATCAAAAGGAGAGTTTTAAGAAAAAAGTGAAACGTGGGTCGCTGGTTAAATGGCAAGAAATTTGCCCTGGCCATGTCTTCTAAAGCGTATTGTAGTTCTTTCTGATTACACCATAGCATTTCCCAACGTGGTGCAGTGAGGGCAGGAGTGAATATTGAAACAGGCCTCACATCGCATGAGTTGTTTTAGGCAATCTTTGTCGACCTTTAAAAGAATGGCAACTGGGAATGATGCAGAGGCTTTACTAAGTGATGTGTGTCGGCGTGGGTGTGAGACAAATGCAATAGCTATTCTATAAATCAGAACCGTTGTGTCTGATGATATTGCATAATTATAAAGAAAACAAGCTGTTGGTCTCTGATACAGTATTTAGTAAAGCAATTGAATAAAGGGCAATTTCCTATAGGCTCGATCCACCCATCGAGTAGCCAGTGAATGTGGAACGTCTTTTAATCCTGCACCCTCGCCTTCCCTGTTTTGGCTCTTTATTTAGAATGATAACATCAAGAGCGGAGCTTAACTTGTGTGAAAGGGCATTAAAAAGAGTGAGCAATGTAGCTGTGGTCAAACCAAATAAGGACGTGCCCAAATTTAAGGTTCTAGGAACTGTGTAGAGATCATCAAGTGGGGTTTTCGGGAAGTGTTGGGAGGAAGGGAAAGGAACAGCAGCTGAAGCAAGCAACTGTAACGCTAAATAGGAAAAGGGTGGTTTGGATTGGTACTTTTTGCTGGGGCTATTGTGAGACGCTGCTTTACCTTAGAATGGAGGGTCAGGCACAGCAGAGTTTTTATACCGTGCCCTTGGGCAGGTGCAGATAACCAATATATCATCCAATGTAATGATAGAACTAAAAATGAGGATATTTGGTCCCTGTAGGTTGCAAGCCTAAATCACAAAATATTGCACCTTGTTGGACTGTTACACATGCTTGCGTAAGATCTTCCATTGATATCGTTTGGTAGGTCTCTGATTATTAAAGTTGGTACGTAAAAGCAATAATTTTCTAGTCTAACTGGTGTAAATGGAAGGAGAAAAAACAGTCTTTAATCAATGATGATAAGGTCCATAACTCTTGAGGAAATATGTTTAGGATTTGGAAGACCAATTGCAGTGGGTCCCATGTGAAAGGAGGACCGAATTCACAAGGCCCTTAAATCCCTGATTCAAAAAGTTTTTTTGAATGATTGCAAGGGTTATTCTGAAATGTCATTCTTTTGACTCTGCACTGATTACGGCCGTGAGAGCCCTTTTGGGCATCGAGGTGCATAGCGAGATTGAATACCCATTTCTTGCAAGCTGCCTTTTAAATCCTTTATCATTTGTATGACATTGGGGTATACTGAAGGAGGCTGGAGGATTGCCAGCTTGTATGATAGGATAAAAGATAAAAAAAGAGGCAGCTGCAAGGGTGTCCTCATCCATGTCTCCTTCCATAAAAGGCTTGTTGAATGGCTTTGTACAAACACCCCCCCAGCCTCGGGCGGTGGTGGAGGACACGAGGGCTCTTACATTTAAAGAAGTGGATTGACTGGAGGGAGGCTCCCGTAATGATTTATGATCATTGGGAGCAGAGGGTTGAAGGAGCAGAAAAGTTATCCATAAAATTGATGGGGGGATTCAAATCCATTCTCTGCTTCTATTTTATGAATGAACTTTTAAAAGCTCCATAATTTTCTCCAGTACCAAAGAATGCCTAATAGGTGGCACGGAGGGACTATGGAGATAGTCACCAATTTTTTGGGCCAGTGGAAATTTTTAAGGAACCCTTTCTCTGATAATTTGGGAGCAATGTTGCCACAACATAAGTCAATAAGGTAAGCAATAGGTTTCATTTTTACAGGCGATGCCTTTACAATTAACAGAATATTTAGAAAGAAGAAGCGCTAACTCCCTCAATTCTTCAGATGCTCTGTCTGTTTGTTGAGAAAAGTTTCCGCGCCATACTTACAGTCGAGACCGGTGTTTCAGGATCCGATGATGTGGCAATTCGCTTCAGGCCTGGCGATGCACAGCTCCCTCGGAGCGGGCAAGAGTATGAGCGGTCGCAACGTATCCCCCTTGGGAATCAGCGTCAGGGGTCACAAATGCGGTATCTTGCTATCCGCATAGATGGGCACCTCATGATAGGGAGCGAAAGGACGAAAGTAAACAACAGGAGACGAAGTTCTCGGCATGAGTGTCACAGAAGGTATGGATACACGCCTCTTTATTATGCTCAATTCAAAAGAGGGTGATTGTTTATTCAGAGCCTAGGTCAAGCCCAGGTCATGAATTTAAATTAGCTCAAATAAGGCAAAATTCCAGGTATGATAGGATCGCCAAGATTACAATTCCAAGTCAGGATTTCCTGCTTTACAAAGCTGCATGCTAAGACAAACTAATTAACAATGTAAACTAAGCTATTTCTACAGATGTTTAACTCCTTGTCCCTCGTACGTGTCCCTGCAAAAAGGTCACTGAGGAGACAGAAGCTCATGATTATACGTGAGTGATTACACATGTTCAAATGCCTGAACAATATATAGTTGCAATGATACAAAGTTGCAAACATATGAATGCCACATAGTTACTACACTATGTGTGTCAGGTAGTTTATTAGTTGTGCAGTTAGCATCTGGCATTCAAGCTTTTTAGTTGAAATACCTCTTTTATTCAGCCATAATTTATTGCCTGCTGTAATTTCATGGCCTTTATTGTCTTGTGCAGAAATTGAAACAGAGCTGCCTGCTGTTTAGTGAAGGAAAAACTGGCAGCCATTTTTGTTATGCCAACTAATATTGCTTGGGTTAACGGCAGTGTGACAATAATTCTGCTGAGTTTTGGAAAATTGGCACATATTTGTCTACTCACTTTACCATTTAACTTGAATTATTGATTCACTTGAGGGAGAAAAATGGCTGAGGACGATAGAAATCAGTATGCCATTAGTGCAGCTACCACACAATTATCTCTGGTTAATTCCATTCAGTATATTCTAGTTGTCTACTCTAGACCTGTCCAATTCATTATTTCTATGTGACCTGAGACAGTTTATTGTGGGTTCAGCTGTGGTATATCTGGAAATATAGCAATCCTTCCCTTTTCATTGGAAGCACTGTGGCTCTGGAGAACTTGGGAATGATCCAATCTCCCACTGGCAGAAACTCAAGTTTCACCCCAACTCTTTCTTCTTCTTTGAAGTTTATCTGCCATGATGTTTACCTCAGTATGTCAAGATAGATGGAAGTGAAGATGTCTATGGATTGGCTTCAAACTCTTTTTGAGGGGCTGCAAAATGGGAATCAGCAATAGGAATGAATGTGAAAGTAGCATGTTACCTGTTATAGATTTTTCCCAAGACTACCTGTGGATATGTAGGACTCATTGTGGTGGTTTTTCTATGGTTTTGGTTATTATCTGGTTATTGTTGCAACTTTTTCTCTGCTCATCCATACATAAAATAAACCATACCAGGCAGCTGATATGCTAATTCTCCACCTACCCCAATTTATTATCACTTGCCTATAGAGAGATCCTATGTGTTTGAACGGATATCCTGTTAGTTCCAATATTTATTAAAATAAATATTAAACAGAACTAACAGGTTATACATACAAATAAGTAGCAATGTAGGTCTAAAAATTCTCCTCTTCCTCCTCCTTCTCCTCCTTCTCCTCTTTTATCAATTCAGATGTCAAGGGAGATACCAAACTAAATGGTATGTTAAATAAAAAAAAACTATCACCTCATAATAACAAATGTTTGATGATGGATGCCTTTTGTTAATAAATATAATGAATATTAGAAAAAAATTATGTTGCCCTGAGAGACCCGTATCAAAATTTAGTGTCTAATAATCAACTAAGATTATTTTAAAATCTGTTCTTTTAAATTATGTTCTTTTAATGAACAAAGTTAATATCCGTGACCTGACATTTAACTAAGGATGCTTACGAAGACAACATCACCTCATGCTATTGATCAAAAGCTCTTGGGTTTTTTTGTTCTTTGGAATGGATACTCTTCTGGAAGAAAAATGATGGAACAACAGAGGCCTTTAAAATTAGAAGATAACATTGCCAGGATACCCCCATAAAAATCCATAGTTGTGACAAGGTGGGTACAAAACAAAATCTATGTCCAGAAGAACTGTCATATTATTACTGATAGCTCAGATAAGTAATAAATGTAATCCTTGCCTTAAATGTACCACTGTCAGCTAGACAGATGAAAGCGTAAGTTCTAGATAAATCAACAAATTTTCTATTGCATTTGCTAGTACATAGATGTATCTATAAATTGATTTTATATATATATTTGATCTCTCTCTCTCTCTCTCTCTCTCTCTCTCTCTCTCTCCTCTCTCTTCTCTCTCTCTTCTCTATATATAATATATATATATATTGATATATATATATATATATATTTATTATATATATATATATATATATATATATATAACATACATATATATATACATACATACAATACATAGCATACATACATACATACATAACATACATATATATATATATGTGTGCTGTTTAGTCTTCCTTGGGTATTATCCCACGTCATTGTAGTTCTGCTGTTAAAGTTGTAGCTCATGTAGTTCTGTTAAGTTGTAGCAACGTTGCAGCAGATCTCAAATCTGCCATCATCAGGCTTCTGTATGGAAGTGTGTCTCACAGTTCCTCTGTTTGCAAATTTGAGGCTGGTCTATTCTGATTTGGCTATTAACCTGGTCTGTGTTCATTGGACTTGGAGTTTGATTGATTGGTGTTTCTGGTTTCTTCTGTCTGTTTTGTGGCTTTGATTGGGCTGGCAGCAACTCTTGTTCTTGTGTTGGAGGCTTTTCAATGCAAGCTTGGCTTCGTGTGAAAAGGACAGCTGCTATTCATCAGCAAGCTGGGTTTCACCTGGGTGCCTGTGGGGGGGTGTTGAGTTGGAGAGAGACTCCCCTCTGATTGCCTCCAAACTCAAACACCCCCCCACCAGGCACCCAGGTAAAAAACCCAGCTTGCTGATGAATAGCAGCCGTCCCTTTCACACGAAGCCAAGCTGCATTGAAAGCCTCCAACACTAAGAAAGAGTGCTGCCAGCCAATCAAAGCCACACAAACAGACAGAAGAAACCAGAACACCAATCAATCAAACTCCAAGTCCAATGAACACAAGACCAGGTTAATAGCCATACAGAATAGACCAGCCTCACAAATTTTGAAACAGAGGAAACTGTGAGACACACTTTTTCATACAGAAGCCTGATGATTGGCAGAATGAGATTTCTGCTGCAACGTTGCTACAAACTTTAAGCAGAACTACAATGAGCCTACAACTTTACAGAACTATAAAAAAAACAATGAAGTGGGATAATACCCGAAGGAAGCTAAAGCAGCACAAATGTAACGTAGCCGCGCGCGAGAGCTTTAAAAAAACATATATATATATATATATATATATATATATATATATATATATATATATATATTATTATATATATAATATATATATAAATTTTCTTGGGTACTTACATATGTGCTGTTCAGCTTCCTTTGGTATTATCCGACGTCATTGTAGTGCTTTTAAAGTTGTAGGCAATGTTTCAGCAGAATCTGATCTGCCATCATCAGGCTTCTGTATTGAGTTTGTACAACTCAGTAGAGAAGCCTGATGATGGCAGAATGAGATTCTGCTGGAAACATTGCTACAACTTTAAAAGCACTACTTATGACGTGGAATAATACCCGAAGGAAGCTGAACAGCACATATATATATAATATACAATGAAAATGTTAATAACATGTTGTAAGTTAAATATGGCTTCCCATTGATTTTGTTTTTGTCAGAAGGTTTGAGAAAGGCATTGGCAAGTGTCATAAATATAGTCCATTTCCAAGTGTCTGAATTCTTGAATACATGACCATTGGGGATGAGCAATGGTCATAAATTGAAAAATGGTCCATCTTAAGCCCCTGCCAACACTCCACCACCGGATGCAAAGCAGGATGTAAAATGGACAAAAAGCTTGCCAGATCGTTGGTTAACGCGATGTACTCACTGCCTCTGTTTTGCTTCCTCTCTATCCCGTTCGCAGCCTCCGTCTATTGATGTTTCATCCGCTCAGAAAGTTTTGAGCTGCCCAAAACTTTTGCGTGGAAAATGTATCCAATTCGTCCGTTCTGCATCTGCTACGACGTCCTTTCTGCATCCGTTACGCGCATGGACCGCTATATCCGCTAGGCATCCGTGTGGGCATCCACGCACTCGCATTCGCTCTGGACGCAGGGAGGGAAGCGGAAAGCGGACACGGAACAGATGCAGAACGGCATGCAGCACGGAAACAAAGCGTTTAAAACAGAAAAAATGGTTCGCAAGAGGGGACCTATCTCAGATATTAGGGATGTCTAGAGGATGCCCAGAGGATGCCTAGAGGATACAAAGGGACACCTATGCCTGCCTATAAAAAGGGGGAGCAAACACATCTGAATCTCACTTTCAGAAACAGACCCTGCGGTGCGGACCTCTGCAGGTCCTCATCTGCCCTTCCTCTTCCACAGCATCCAGTCATGTCCACCGTGGACTCGTAAGCACAGTCCTTTTGGCAGCCCCCATCCTTCTGCAAACAGTGCGAAGCCAATCTACAGGCTCTGTGAACTCTTCTAGACGGGAAGAAAAAGGGGCGGCCAAGAAGCGTCTGGGTACGAAGATGGTTCGGCTAGAAGAGCAGAAGGACGGACTGTAAAACAAGCTGATGGTGAAGCTGTAGGAGCGAAGACACTCGGGCATTCCAGAACTTCATGAGGATGCCTCCAGCCATGTTTGGCAAACTTGTGAAGCGCCTGACACCAGGTTGACCAAGACAAACACCTAACTTCCAGCCCAGCCTGCAGACCTGGGCTCAAGGTAGCAACTAACTCTTGCGCCACCTGGCCTCAGGGACCTACGCACAGGAGCATGGCAGTACGGCTTGGAGGTGCCATCCAACACCATCAGCAACTTGTGGTCAGAGAAGTGGTGGCAGGCCATCATCGAAGAATACAAGGAGAGCTTCTCCAGGTACCCCTCCACTGAAGAAGGATTGGACAGAAGTTGCAGAGCAGTGGTATCAGAAGTGGAACTTCCCCCAATTAAGGACCGTTGGAGCATAGATGGCAAGACGTGGCCTGCAAATCTCCACCAACCTCAGGCTTTCCATTATTTCAAGCTCCAAGGGCTTCTTCAAGCAATCATCCTCTTCGCCATGGTCGATGCTGACCTACAAGTTCATGTACATCGATGCTTCAGGCAGCGGCTCATTTTTCAGATGCCCAGGTATACAACGCAGTCACCCTCAAGGAGGGGCTGGACGCAACCTCATCATGGGCTTCCCAGAATTCCAGCCCCCTGGCCCAACAACACACATTTGTAGATGTGGCCCTACTTCATTCATGGGGGATGACGGCCTCTCCCTCACAACCTACCTCATGAAGTCCTACACCTCCAGACTCCTCCCACGTGAAAGAGAGGATCTTCAACTGCAGGCTGTTCAGGGCAAGACGGGTGGTGGAGAACGCATTTGGCAATCCCTGGCACAACGTTCCAGGTACTTCTCACCAACTGCAGAGCATCACGCCACAGACTGTGAGGAGGATCATGGAAGCCTTGCTGCAATTTCCTTCAAATCTCAATGCGCACTACCGGCTACCCATTCTTGCAGAACAGGCTCGTGACCTGCCAGCAAAGGGCAATGGGGACATGGAGCCTGGGGAATGGAGGCAAGGGGCGAACCTGATAGACAACTGAAGGATGGTGCAAGGCCCCAACAGAGCCATCACGTGAAGGGAAGAAGCAAGCGGCAACCCTCTTGAAACAACTGGTACAACTCCCGCAGCTGGGCGGTGGAGTGGAAGACAGGATGCTAGATGCTTAATGGATGCTTTACCTTCAGTCTGTCTATCACAGTGATGGAGATTGGGCCCATGTAATGTTGAGTGGCCCTACAATGAACAGGGCAAATTTAAATAAAAAAGTTGTGTTATGGTTGTGTTTATGTTGACATGTGTGGATGATTGATGATATTGTTTATTGATAATGAAGGGCCATAGGTTGTGGACTGGGAGGGTGGACATACAGTCCACTATTGCTTGCACTTATGCCACAGCTACTTACCCATTCCGAAAGGTATCTCCTGCCCATCCCACAGGTATCCCTGCCCATCCCACACAGCTATCTTACCACCCACAAGCATGCAAAGGCTTAAACCGCAATTTCTAAAAGTTTCCACAAGACTTTAATAAAAAAACAGAAATGAAGCAAGTGTGTGAATCAAAAATAGACCTTTATATTCAACAAGCTATAAGACAAAAATGAGTCTCTGGTACTCTCTTGATCGTTCAGTCCCGGGGTGAAGGGTGCAGGTGCATGGAATGTGGCTTGGTGCTGGAGTGCTTGTCATCAGCTCCTCCAGAAGCAGAAGCAAGCAGAAGCCCCAGCCCCAGAAGAGCGAGCCCATGCTGACAAGAAGCCCCAGCAGAACCAAGAGTGGAGGGCCAGGGGGTGATACGTAGCCTGTCCCCTTCTTGCAAGGATGGCAAGCCAGAGGCGATGGCTTGCTGTGCTTCCGCATGGGTTGTGGGGTTGCTGGCTGTGGCAGGGGAGGCTTGGGCAGGAACCAAGGCTGGCAGGAAGGCTGCAGGGAGGCTGGACCAAGGTGGCAGGAAGGCTGGGCAGGCAGGCAGGCACCAAGGCTGGCCAGGAAGGCTGGCAGGCAGGTTGGCACCAAGGCTGGCAGGAAGGCTGGCACCAAGGCTGGCAGGAAGGCTGGCAGGGAGGCAGGCACCAAAGGCTGGCAGGAAGGTTGCAGGCCAGGCAGGCACCATGGCTGGCAGGCAGGCATGAACCAAGCTGGCAGGACAGACTGGCTGGCAGCAAGGTCTGGCAAGGGAAGGCTGGCGCAAGGCTGGCAGGCAGGCAGACAGCAAGGCTGGCAAGGCCAGGCAGGCAGCAAGGCTGGCAAGGCAGGCAAGGCAAGCAAGGCTGGCAGGGAGGCTGGCATCGCCAAGGCTGGCCATGCAGTGCAGACAGCAAGGCTGGCAGGGAGCTGGCAGGGAGGTGTGTAGGTGAACGGTGGGCAGGAGAGGGCAGGGAGGTCTGGCACGAAGCAGAAGAGGTGGCTGTGGAGCGAAGTGGCCTCTCGCGCACGCGGAATTAGAAGAAGGGGAGTTCTAAGCAGGAAAATGTGCTGGCAGGCAGGAGACATGTAGAGCAGGGCCTAGGCAAGGGAAGGACCAATCACATGTGCGGTATCAGAGAAATATGCCGCTGAAAGGTAGTGGAATCCGACCGGTACTTGTCCGTTTGATAGAGAAAGGTGTATTATACATGCCGACAGGGGATGATCGTCGAGAATGCGTGGATCCACTAGTGATGCCGCAGTACTCGCGCAACGTTAATCTTGGCTAGCGGCATCTGCTAGCTTTCCCTGTGCATCCGCTCTGCAATCGCTGTATCCGTTCCGCAATCTGCCTTTTGCTTGAGGTCCCCCGGAAGCCTAGCGGATGTGCCCACTCCGCTCGCCATCCGGCTTCCCATCCGCTGGGGCTTTCCGTTCGCATAACCGTTTCCATCCGCCCTGTGTCCTCCCCGTCCGGTTATCAGCTCTGGTTAATGCAAATTTTTGCCCCCCTTTTGAGAGCGGATAACAAAACGGATGGAACATTTTGCTCATCCGTTGTGTCTGTTTTGCATCCGTTGGGCAGTGTGACAGGGCCTTTCCTTTTTTCAGTGCCAATGTAACTTCAAATGGTCATTAAAAGAACTGCTGTAAATCAAGTTATCTATAATCAGTAAGTAAATAAATTTTAATGTTGTAAGCACAAGTCATAATATAGGAATGCCATAAAATACAATAAAATAACAAAAGAAACATGAAATTATGGAATGGAATAGAAATATTACAAGTATATGTAAAATGGTTATTACAAAGCAAAGCCAGAGTTATAACTAAAACAGCAGAGCAAAAGTAGCAATGTGGTTGCTGGCAATTGAAAACACATCTGCAAGAGAATAGTTAATTTTTTCATAATCAGAACCATTGAGTTCATCTACCATTAATAACTTGCCTCTGCTCTCATTGCAAATAGTGCTCTAGAGAACATAATGGAGCACATCCTCCATTTACCAACAGCACAAGTACTGAGGTTGTGTTCAACACGGAGTTTAAAAAGCATCTTTGGTGAATACTTACACCAATATGCAAATTTGGATGTTTCTACTACAATGGCATCTTTATAAGCATCCCTTTCAAAAAGCCAATCTCTGACATTTTTTTCTTTTCCAAGATCTAAATTCTCCCAATGATGGTAGGGAATTCATTTGTAGAATGTGTGACAAGTGTTTAGTCCATTAATTTTCAGCTGTGTGATGGAGAAAGCAGAGCTGGCAAGATGGAAATCTTGATGGTCTTCTCATGTTTTATAGCATTTCAGCAATGTAAGATGTAATTTAACTGCAATGGAAGGTATCCCCCACCTGCATCCTTAAATAGGCAGTGAGGGTGCCCTAGGAGAAGACCAAGGCCTTCCTTATAAACTTGTTTTGGACTGCTTCCATTTGGGAAATGACCTTCCAGTCCAACCCCCAAATCTCAGCCCCATACAGCATCTGGACTGTTTACCTTATTTTGGAATATTTTAAGTGCTGAGCTAACAGTTGTTCTCCTTTAGAATAAAAAAAAATCAGAATAGCATCCCTGTATTCTGGGGAGTTGCCAAGACAGTAGATTAGCATGTTTTCCATAAAAAGGACTTAAGAAAATGATGCCCATTCTAAAAAGGCCTCCATTTGTTGGACATTAATTGTCCGTCTGGGTCTAATATTACTTTTGCTCAAAACTACTACCTTTTATTATAATTTATCTTCAGGTTTTCATTTTTCACAGTCAGGGAATAGTCTGGCCATTAATCTTCTAAGGCCAATCTCTGTAAAGGAAATAATAGCCATGTCATCAGCCTACGTTTAGAATAAAATTTCTGTCCATTGTGTGAGGGGAATAAAAAACTTCATAACTTAAAATATATGCGAGATTTATTTTTTAAAAAAGCTTATTCTCACTGGAGACAAATGAGTATGTAATATGCATTGACATACTGCTACAATATAAGCAAAGATACCAACAACAATAGAGTTCAAAATGTTCAAGTTTGCACAAACCTGTCACAATTCCTTAGTGCATGATTCCCATTTGTATTTCAAGCATGTAAGGATAGAGACAGGATCTGTAACCAGATTAATGGGAATAGTGGTTTTCCGTAGTCAGAAAGCATGCGTATTTAGGAGAAAGACTATAATTCTCTGTATCAGGAAGTGTCTAGAAGCACTTTTTTCAACTAACAAGTTTTATTCAAAAGCTATCATGAGTTCCAGCTTATATGAAGCTCATAAAAGTTTGTGCCACTGCAGACTTGCTTAAGTGCTTCAACATCTGACCAACAAATATACCACTCTGACTTGAATCTACAAAGAATCTTCATTAATCACAGCTTCTGATAATATCAAGAGTTAGACTCTGGAACATTCTGAAAAGATCCTCTATAGGCAAAAGACTTTTTGCTACTAATTCATAAGCTTTATGATAAAAACAGGCTTAGAGTGAGATTTAATTGGGAAGGGGACCTTTCTGACTTTATCCAGACTGTCAAGTGGGTGAAACAAGGATGTATTTTAGCATTGTTGTGTTTTAATATAATGTACATATTAACTTTCCATTTAAAACATTCAGACAGTTGATGTCCATATTCCAAAACTAACCAATAAACATCTCCCAGTTCTGCTAAACACTGATGATATAGCTCTTCTCTTCCTTATCTTCAGTGAGACGTGAAGTGGGCACTAAGAACCTTGGCATACTACTATAATGAGGAACAATTAATAAGCAATTATGAGCCATGGTGTTGCAGTGGTTAGAATGCAATATTTCAGACTAATTCTGCTGGCCACTGACTGCCAGCAGTTCAGGAATTCAGTTCTCACTGGTTCAAGTTTGACTCAGCCTTTCATCCTACCGAGGCCAGTAAAATGAGGACCCTGGTTATTGGGGCCAATAGGCTGACTCTGTAAATGCTTAGAGAGGGCTGTAAAGCACTGTGAAGCATTATATAAATCTAAGTGCTTTGCTATGATAAATCTAAAGTTTTGTGGGTTTTTTCAACAAAAGACAAAGGCACAAATGGCTATTTGTGTCCATGGATTAGAGCAAGTTAAATGTTTTAAATGTTTGGGCATAGTGTTACAGACCTCTAGGAAATTAAGCAGCCCAGGTAAATTATGCCACTTCTATGCCCAAAAAAATTCACAATCAATAACTAAATTTTATAAGCAATGGAGGAAAATGACATCCCAGCAGCTGTTTTTGGTTGAAAACAGTTGCCCAACTTTTATATAGCAATAGCAATAGCACTAAAACTTTTTTGTTTTCTCTTTTGCTTGATAGTCAATTGTTGCATTAAATTCTTTCTCGTTTTTTTTACAATAGTGTAAAGGTTGATAAAAGACCATGATAAAGATATTTAACTTAGAAAAAGAAGAAGAAAAAATAAAGAAAGGAAAGGGATTATGGAGAATGAAAGAGTACAATAAGAAGAGAAAAGAGAAGAAAAAGCATATAGGGCTTGCATAAGTTGACAATTCATCCAGACACTAGATAAGGTATGCTAATGGGCCAAAAGTTACTGTACAGTATAGCTACTATACCTGTGGGAATCCAGCTTTTAAATCTTCTTTCAAAGTCTTTATCAAAGAAGTGGTTCAAGCACAGGATCTTTTTTCAAAAAAAATGAAATTTATAACAATAATGTTGATCTTCAGATCAAATTAAATATCTGAAAAGGCAGAATTGATGGCTTTAAGCCTAATTTTAAAAAGCTTGAGCCAAGACTTATATTTGAAACTTTTTTATTTCTCTTTGTGAACTGATACAACTTCATTTCTTCATCCTTGGCTCTTTCAGAATATTTGTAAATGGTGAACAGGACTGTTTGAAGTTCCCAATATAATAGATTTGAAATAACTCCTGCCACTCTCATATTGATTTGAAAACTGTCGCATAATAATTCTGGAAAAAATGTTATTTTTTTAATGCAAAATGATGTTATGGGTAATCCAGATCAAAACACTTAAAGAAGAGGTTTCATAAAAGGTCTGTATGCATACTAAATGTTATCAATAAATGAATATAATATGCAAAGTTTAAAGGCTGAATGGAAAAAGGAACTAGAGACCCACATTGTGCCTAAATAATGGGGAAATGTTTAACCTCAGTTTGAAATGTCTCATTCTGAACTAAATCTTACTCAACACAAAATAATATTTTAGATGTATTTGGCCCCATTTGTCTAAATCATTTTTCAGGGAGAAATGGACAGTAGATAAATGTAATAAATAAATTAACTACTTAAATCATTTGTATTTAGAAAAAAAAGGAATAAATAAGTCATTGTGTTGTTCGAGAGGGAACAATTAAGATACTTCAATGTAATTCAATTAAACACACGCTTTTTGCCATTTCCAAAAGTTGGAAGAACATTTCCAAAAGTTTCTGAGAAGAAACAATTACATATATTTATTCGATTCTGAAACAAAGTTGAGAATTTTGGGATGTCCATCTTTTGAACTACATAGCAAGTGGTGGGATTCAAAAAAATCTTATTACCAGTTCTTGGCAGATGTAATGTGGTTTGGTGGGCATGATGTGGCTTGGTGGGCGTGGACTGGTAGGCATGTTAGGGGAAGGATACTGTAAAATCCCCATTCCCTCCCCATTCCTGGGGGAAGGTTATTGCAAAATCCCATTCCCTCCCCACCCTACTAACCTGCTTTCCAGATCTGTTCTCCAGTATAGGGCAACAAAAGAAGATCCAGACGATCAGCTGGGACTTGGGAGGCAGGTAATAGATGGGGGTGGAGCCAGTCAGAGGTCGTATTTGCCAGTTCTCTAAACTACTCAAAACTTCCACTACCAGTTCTCCAGAACTGCTAAGAACCTGCTGAATACCACCTCTGTACATAGCCATTACATGGAAATGACAAATGACAAATGAACCACAAGGATTTTCTGTGCTTTGATTTATGCTAAGGGATTAGTTTATCCACATATAAAAGATAGACTTATGGTCCCAATTATATAGTGGCTTGATGACCTGTTGTTACTTGCATCAGGTAACACCAGTTTACAATCATTATATTGCAGATGATATATTGCAGATGATATATGGCTAATGACAGTGAAATATAACTATTTTTATTATAACTGTTAAGTGTATACATACATACATACATACACACACACACATGAATACATGCCTTTCTATACACAAATTACCCTCTTGTAATTGTATCTTTTCTTATTTCTTCTTCTTTTCTCTCATGTTTTGTCTCTGATCTATTAGATAAACACATGTTAGCAGTTCAAAAGCATGTAAAATGTTAGTCGATTAATAGGTACCACTTTGGTGGGAAGAATCTCTGCATTTTTCTCATATGGCCACATGATCACAGAAAATGTCTTCAGACAATGCTGGCTTCCTCAGCCAAGAAATGGAGATGAGCACAGCTGCCTAGAATTGGACACTACTGGACAGGGAAATCACATACACACACACATAAACATACACATATACACATATTTCTGCACTTTATCATCTAAATCCATAAAAATTATAGATTGTTTACAGATATTAAGAGTACTTTAAACAATAAAAATTAACCATGGACAGTCATTAAAATATAAATGAATTTATTTGTGGCCAGAAGCCCAACACTACTATTATGCATTTACCTATGCTAGCTATTGAAGTTTGTGTATTAAAGATTCAAACAAGTTTTGATACCTTTGCAGCAGTGGCGGTATTCAAATTTTTTTACTACTAGTTCTGTGGGCGTGGCTTGCTGGGCGTGGCAAGGGAAGGATGCTGTAAAATCTCCAGTCAGAGGTGGTATTGGCCGGTTCTCTGAACTACTCGAAATTTCCCCTACCAGTTCTCCAGAACTGGTCAGAACCTGCTGAATAGCATCTCTGCTTTGCAAGTTTTTTTTAACAAGCATTTAAATTGTCTGGCAGGATATGTGCATGTTTACAATGTTTACAAATTCAGCTACAGTCTGTTACTTGAAAATATCTGATATCTTCCAGAGCTGGCTTTCGGCAGTCTTTTCATTAGCAGGGAGGTGAAGAGTGCACTTAAATCTAGTACTGTGTTTGCTGTATATTTTTATTTAATTAATTTCATTCTGACTTTAAAATAAGACATAAAAACAGTCGTGTGTCTTCCTCTTCAACTTTAGATGTGGGTTAGCTTGCGTCTGTGGAGAATGAGGAAGAAAATAAGGAGGAGAAATCTCTCTACTGCAATGCTGTTCTGTATAGATTTGTATTAGACACATATTGTTTTGAAATAAAACAAGTACTTGCCAGCATTTTATTTTTGTATTACCAAATATTACTTTATTTAATAAAAGAAATTGTGAATCCAAAAATGCATTTAAAACTTCATACACTTAAAAACACATACATTTCATAAACACACATATGTACATATACACACATACACATAAAGATTTCTGCAGATTATTTTCATGTGCATACATATATAAATTCACCCACAATCGAATGACATCGTCATTCACCACTACTCCGGGTTGCTTGTGTTTGAATGTGTCTATGCAGTGTGAGGGCTCAGGAATTAATCCAAACTCTCTTTGTTTTTTGGCATTGAAGTCACTGATTAAATGTAAAATTAATCCTTCAAATGAAAATCCTCTATTGACATTTCCCTTGGACCATGTAATGTTTGATGAAGAATTTTAATATTCTTTTCATTCTAAAAACTGACTTGTTACATAGAAAATGAATTAATATTTTAGAACTTTGACTTCAGAAAGCAGTAATGTCATGCCAACACTGCACCAAAACTCTCATTTTTAATATCAAGACTAGTTGGAGAGGAATGTGTGTTACATCTGAAGCTACACAGGATTTGAAAAGTGAGATGTGAGAGAAGACATTTATAGTACTATATCTGTAAATGTTATGCAGTGGTGGGATTCATTTTTTTTTTATTACTGGTTCTGTGGGCGTGGCTTGGTGGGCATGGCAGGGGAAGGATACTATAAAATCTCCAGTCAAAGGTGGTATTTGCCGGTTTTCCGAACTACTCAAAATTTCCACTACTGACCAGTTCTACACCAGAACTGGTCAGAACCTGCTGAACACCACTTCTGGTTATATGGTACATGAAAATACAATAGCTGTAGGGTTATGATTATCTATTACCATGGCATACTGAAGTTCACTTATCTTAATAAAAATGTATGGATTTCATAATGCCAGTTTGTATTTTATAAATATGGAGATCTCCAATACTATTATACTGCAGGACTATCATACTGCAGCTACTATATTACGTTGCAAGTCCAGAGGTGCATAAATCCCTTTTTAAATGATTTTGCTCTGGAAAGAATGTTCTATTCTCATTTTTCTGTTCCCTAATCAAGTTCAGGCAAGTAACTGATTTTCCTAGGTATCTAAGAATAAATAAATAAATCTCCCAACTTTGATATGAAATTCAGTCTTTCCCATCCTAAGGTCCTCCAAATGTACTGAACAATCATTTCCATCCAGACGTACCTTTGGGAGTTATAGCCCACCATATTCAAAATGTATAGAATTGGATAAAGTAGTTGAACTGTAGATTTTTATAAGGATATATAAATAATCCTCAATTCACTTCATTTCCTCTTATTTCGGAATGGAAGCAGGATTGATTTCTAAAGTGTTTTCAGCAAACTCAAAAATTCATTCCCATAAAAGACAGAAAAAAATCTCTGTATTTCAAAGAATTCATTTTCCCCAACACCAAGCAAAACTGATAACCCAACTAATTATACTAAAGAATCATTTACTAATTATTTTCTAAAGAAAGAAATGACCAAGACAGAAAAAGCAATAATGCCTTCCCCCAAAACATTTCCAATGATTCCTTGACATACTCTGGACTTCTTTTTAAAGAAGAAAATATTTCCTGCTGGTTGCTAAAGGCCCGGTCGCACTGCACTTACGGATGCAAAGAGGATGTAAAACGTTAAAAAAAGCTTGCCATCCATTGGAAAATGCTATGCATCCGTTGTGTACTCATTGTTATACGTGTTTCATACACTCATATCCATCGAGCATCCGTCCACTGCGATTTCATCCATGCAAGAAGTTTTGAGCTGCACAAAACTTTGTGAAGCGGATGAACTTTCTGCCGTGTACGATGTAAATCTGCGACATATGAGCAATAAACGTTCTATGTCCGTATCATCGGTTAAACGTCCGCCAGTATCCTCTCTGCATCCTCTGGGCATCCTCGCAACTCACATCCGCTGCAGCTGAAAATGGAAAGAGGGAGGAAAGAAAAGGTACCTGGAACGTCTGTCTATACATCGTTAGTAGCACGGAATAGAAAAGGATGCTCAGGAATGGTTTGCATCCGATAAATACATTGCGTAGCAAGCCTCTTTCTTTCCTTTAGGTGTAACGTGATGCATCCGACTTTCATCCGCTATGCATCCGTTTCGCAATTATCCCCGTAACGCGCTTTGGAGCTGTCACTCCTCTTCCATCCGCTGTCATCCGTTTAGGCTTTCCGATGAACATCCATTTAACATCCCCGCTACATACTACCCACTCGTTCTTTTCCGTTCTTTTCCATTCGTTTATGCAAATTTTCATCAACTTTTTGGAGCGGATGGATGACAATGGCCCCTGAAATTTTGCTCATCCACTGTGTCCTTTATGCATACGTTTTGCGTCCGTCAGCCAGTGGGACCGGGCCTTAATCTGTACGCTGCAGTAACAGTGAGAGAGCAAGGTGGGGGAAAAAATAAAATAATGCATTAAAGTACTATTTTAAGAGAAATGTAGGATTGCCTAAAGAATATGTAGCCTTGACCTGACCTTAGCTTTGAGTCTCAGGACTACAATTGTGTTCAGTCTTTTACATATGCAAGAGGCATCATTTCAAATTTTAGTTTGTGTGATAAAATTTTCAGCAGCATGTTAAAACCTGCTGTTAGATGTATTCAGAATTAAAATGAAGGGGGATCAGTGTATTTTAAGACTATTTGTTGTTCTGGATGTTTTATGCTCCATAGTAACTATAGCAACATCATCACAAGTCAAACTGTTCCTTGTTTAAACAGACTGATTTGTACCTATGGCATGGCAACCTAATATGTAGTTCTTCTATTTCCAAGTTTGTAAAAACCAGGGTATGTATAGTATTAGCAGTGCAATCCTATACTTGAGAGATACAGATTTAGGATTTGGCAAAAGCATTGCTCTGGGATCTGAATCTAGGACATACCATCAAACCGCTCAGTTGATGAAACATGCAGCAGAATAAAAATTGAGTGGCATATCCTACAGTCTTTCAGTTTATACTCTTGAAAATGGGGAAAATATCTTCCACTTCTTTTTTCAAAAAAGAGGCATCAAAGGCCATCCATTACATGCCAGTATGTTGAAGCATAATGTAAGTAAAGAAAAAAATTGTACCTAATGATTGCAGCAGCAGCCATATGTAAACCACGCACAGAAAGTCCATGACACTGATGATCAGATGCTTCAACTGAGACTGTATCTCTCTGCTTTCATACTGTTTGCACATATTCTTAATATTTTTCCCTTAGATTCCACCAGATAAATCCAAATATAACCAGGATGCTACTAAGTAAGGTCTTTGCACTGTACTCAGAATCCTCTCTAAACCAGAGTGATCTCCTGTCATTATCTTTGTCTAGCAGATCAGCTGATTGACTTTTACCATTGGGGCATCTGAAATCACAGTGCAAGCAATATTTGCCATCCCTTACAGTGAACCAGGTCAGAAAACAGATTCCACAATTCCAATTATATTGATTCTATTGGTGATGGTAACAATCTCAAAAAACCCTGACCAAGTTTTTCTCTCCTTTCCTCATCTTATACTATAGTGAATTAGGAAAGATTCAGCCTAAACTTCTTTTCCAGGTTTGCTGATTCCCAGGCTTAAGATATGTTTTTGTTTACGTAGTTATTGTTATTTCTCTTAATTTCCCCAAGGTCATCTCCATGACTTTTGTAATACTTCTACCTAAAATGTTTGAGCAAAGCTTGTTAAGTGGGTCATTCTTCCATTGCTAGGATTCCTTCAACACCTAGTTCTTTACTGCCATGCTAAAGAATGCTACTGTCTGTTTCCTCTAGAGGTTCAGCTGCCATAACTCCATGTTGAGACACTTTTTTTCTTTTTACAATTAAAAAAATGGAGCAAATAAGGCTTGGCAGCTTGACAGCTGTTCCTCATAACAATCATTTGGATTTCTTTGTAAATCACTAAAGGGAAATCAGTGGAAAATGCAGTACTGACTGAATGACGGCTTGTATTCTCATATCAGTCAGTTGTGGGGAATGCTGAGCAACTCAAGATTAATGGAAATGCAGATGTTGACAGAGTTCTTCAAAACTCTTTTGAGGAACTGGGGAGTAGAGAGAGGCAAGTGGAAGTGTGCTCTCTGACAACACTGTTCCAGTCCAACAATCAGGTGCATGAAGATAAAGGACCCTTCACAGAGAAGGTGTGGTGGAATCACCAGCTAAAGATGAGGATTAATAAAGAGGCATGCCAGCATGAAGTTGCTACATGGAAGGAAATACTGTAAGATTAGTGAAACCTTATCTACTGCTTCCCAAGGGAATGCAGCTAGTCTGATAAGATTCTTATAAACTAGGTGACCAACAATAAAGAAACTGCTTTGGCCTAAAAAGAAATTGTTCTGGGACTTCCAGTTTGGGTTTCTTCAGCAACAGACTGAAATTCGTGATCGTGAGCAGTTTCAATCTGTGAGCACCCCTATCCTTTGGATTCGGGGCTGAAGCCACCCCGTAGAGGTGGTGAAGAGGGGGGAGATTGCTAGCCGAGGGGAGGGGAGTGGTGGAGCCGGCATCTTTCTCTTCCTTGGCTGGGTCCAAATCCCTTTCCCACCAGAAGGGCAAGTTGCCAAGTTAAGAAGGGTACCAGAAACGTCAGACAAGATAGATTACTCCTGTATCTGTGATTTAGGCGACAATGTGAAAGCCGGAGGAAGACAAAGAGAGAAAAGCAGGACCAAACCATTCCATTAATTCACACGCCCAGATTAATCCATTAAAGCAATGTCCCTCTCTTGAACTTCTAGTAAGTAATACCTTGAGGCATCACTTCTAAAAAAGCCATCTTTATGCCGAAAAGGCAACGGAGAGAAGAAAAGCGCAGGTTTAAAACTCACTTTTTTTACCTTACTAATGGCACTATTATTACAATGGCATTGGAGAAGAAAATTGTATATTAATCAATTATGACACTAAAAGGCAAACCTTAAGCGGTGAATCTAAGTGTCAAAAAGGAGAATAAAGATTTTTTTTTTCTTGGTCATTTTAAGCTCTAAAAATGAGAAGAGTGCACAAGGCAAAAGGGTGGGACTTGGAAAAATGGAAAAAATGAGAGTGCCACCTGGAAAAGAATAAAGAGGATTAACAGTGAAACTTAAAAAGACTCCTGGATACATTGTAACTTGATAATCTATTGAAAGTTACAGTAACCATGGAAAGGAAAAGTAAAGGAAAGAAAATAAAGGAACAGTTGGGATCATTTGTGATTGTTAAAAAGTTTTGGCATTGTTATTTTTTCTTTCTTTTTCTGTTTTTACCTTAAAGTCAATTGGGTGTTGTTTCGAAGGTGTTTAAAATGCCATCATTCTGGAGGATTGAGTGAGTCTTAAAAACAGAAAAGATGCAGAAAGGAGAGGATAAATCCTTTGGCTTTGTATTTGAATTTTTGAAATGGAGATCCTGAACTATGAAAAGCAAAACGGAAAAGCTTCAAGAGCAAGAAGAAGGCGGGACAAAAGAAGAAGCCATTTGCAATGATCAAATAATGCAAATATGGTAATAAGGGAAAAGGGGGGAAGGAGTTAAAAGTTTCAGATCAAAGGGAACAGCGCAAAAGAAAAATAGTCCTGAAAAAGAAGTATAAACAGCAAGGAGAAGCAAAAAAAAACTACAGAAGGGGAAATTAGAGAGAGAAGGGTATAAAAAAAAGAGGAGAAAAAAGGGGGAAAGATAGAAAGGGAAACTTATGAGGGACAAAAGCAGGAAATAAAGAAAAGGGAGCAAGCTACTAGGATTAGTGGATTTTGCTCAGCTAGAAAACACAGAGACAATGGTTAAATTAAGTTTATAAGTAATTCTGCCAAAGTAACAAAAATAGTATTGTGATATGGTAGTAATACTTTAATGAGTAGTAATATTAATATAGTAATAAGTCTATATTAGATAAAAACTTTGTATTATGTAATGGTATGTCTATTTTAAATAATGCAATAATAAAGAAGAAGAGAGAAACATTGCAATTGTTCTAAAGTTTTGATATAAAATATTGAAAAGAAATGTGAAAGACCTATAAAGAAATTTTATACCATTATAGAATATTGAATTAATTATTTTGGCTTTTTGCTTATTAATAGTAAATAATTTATAAGATAAAACTGTATGACTATCCAATGGTATGCTTATTAACAGTTAAGTAATTATGAAAAAGGGAGGGAAACATTTCAAGTGTTCTCAAAGATTGATGGAAACGTGAAACGTGAAAAGAAACGTGAAAGATTTACAAAGGTCATACCAATACTAGAATTCCTAGTATGATTTGACTGCTTATTTAGTAACCTATGACAATCACTAAGTATTGTATTTTATGATTATAGATGAATGTATTTTTTCTTGTTATGTACATTAGTTATGTACAAAAATTCCTTGTGTGTCCAATAACACTTGGGATCTTTCCCCTATGGGATTTTCCATGTAATTAAACAGAAAACATAGATAGGGCACACTGGAAAAGTTATCACCTTCCTAAGCTAACCAATGGGCTACAGATCCGTTGGTGACCTCCATTTTGCAGTGCAAATTCAAGGAGACTTCACCCTAACCCTAAGTGAGATTTTTCACTTGTGGGTGTTTTCCCATATAATGTACTGAGAAACATAGATAGGCCACACTGAAAAAGTTCATGGCCTGCTAAAGTTTGCAAAGGGCTACAAATTCCCCTTAAATTTGCACTGCAGAATGGCACCTTCTAAATTTGCACTGCAGAATGGAAGGTGCCAATGGATTCATGGCCTATTGGTTAGCTTAGGAGTATGCAAGCTTTGCGAGTGTGCCCTATCTATGTTTCTTGGTAAATTATATGGGAAAATCCCAGAGGAGAAAAATACCACTTAGGGTTAGGGTTAGGTCTCCTTGAATTTGCTCTGCAAAATAAGGTCACCAATGGATTCGTAGCCATTTGGAAATGTTAGGGGGCCATGAAACTGTTGAGTGTGCCCTTTCTATGTTTCTGGGTAAAGTGCATGGAAAAACCCACAAGGGAAAAATACTAACCCATGTATGTGTTCGGGGTTAGATCTCTTTGAATTCGCACTGCAAAATGGAGCTCACTAATGGATTCATCACCCACTGGAAAGCTTAGGAGGCCCTGAACATAGGATAGGGCAAACTCGTGACGCTCACAGTCTCCACAGATGTCCAAAGGGTACACAAGAAAAGTTAGCACTCTGCTAAGCTAACAAATAGGCTATGAATCCAGTGGCAATTTCTATTCTTCGCTTTGAATTCATGGAAACCAAAACATAAACCTAAGTGGATTCTTTTCCCCTATTGGTAATTCCCATGAAATTTACCAGGAAAGATAGATAGGGCACACTCAAAAAGCTACCACCCACATAAGCTGAACAAAAGGATTCGTAGCCCTTTGCAAACTTTAGCAGGCCATGAACTTTTCAAGTGTGGGATATCTATGTTTCTCAGTAAATTACATGTGAAAAAACCCATATGTGAAAAATCCCACAATGTTAGGGGTAGGTCTCCTTCAATTTGCACTGCAGAATGGAGGTCACAACTAAGTGGGTTTTTTCCACTATGGGTAATTCCCATGTAATTTACCAGGAAACATAAATAGGGCACACTCAAAAAGCTAGCACCCTCCTCAGCTAGCAAATAGGCTATGAATCTGTTGGTGACTTCCATTCTGCAGTGCAAATTCAAGGAGCCCTAACCCTAACCCTAAGTGGGATTTTCCTGTGTAATTTATCAGGAAACATAGTTAGGGCACACTCAAAAAGCTACCACCCTACTTCGGTAAACAAAGGGATTCATAGACCTTCGCAAACTTTAGGAGGTTGCAAACTTTTTGAGTGTAGTCTATCTATGTTTCTCAGTGTATTATGTGGGGGAAAACCCATAAGTGAAAAATCCCACTTAGGGTTAGGTCTCCTTGAAGTTGCACTGCAAAATGGAAGTTGTCAATGGATTCGTAGTCCATTGGTAAACTTAGGATGCCATAGCTTTACAAACTTAGTGTTACGGTGAGATCTCCTTGAATTTAAATTGAAAAATTGGTGTCGCCAATGGATTCGTTCCCCATTGGTAAGATAAGGAGGGAGCTACCCTTTCAAATGTGCTCTATATATGTTTCCTAGTTAAATACATGGCAAAAACCCATAGGGGTAAAAATTAACTTAGGGTTAGGGTTTGTTCTCCTTGAATTCCAACTTAAAAATGAGCATTGCCAAACAATTCATAACCCATTGGTAAGCTTAGGAGGACAAGAACTTTTTGAGTGTGTCCCATTTGTGTTTCCTGGTAAAATACATGGAAAAAAACCATATATTCCATAGGACTGAAATCCCAGTTAGGGTTAGATCTCCTTGAATTCAAACTGAAAATTGGGTGTCACCGAGGTATTCATAGCCCATATGTAAATAAGGATGGTGCGTACTTTTCAACTCTGCCCCATCTATGTTCCCTTTTAGAGCACATGGGAAAAACCTATAGGGGAATAAAACCCAGTTAGGGTTAGTTCTTCCTGAATTCACACTGAAAAATGGGTGTATTCGTGTAGCCCATTGGTAAGCTTAGGAAGCCAGTAACTTTTCAAGTTTTTTCTATCTATGTTTTGTGGTAAAACAAAATATAGTAAAAACCTATAGAAGATAAATCCTACTTATGGTTATGGTAATTTCTCCTTGAATTCGCATTGAAAAATGAGTGTTGACAATTGATTCATAGCCCATTGATAAGCTTAGGAGGGTGCTAACTTTTCAAATGTGCTTATCTATATTTCCTGGTTAAAAAAAATAGGGAAAACCCATAGGGGGGAAAAATCAATTAGGGTTAGGGTTAGGTCTCCTTGAATTTACACTGAAAAATGGATGTCATCAATGGATTCATAGCCCATTGGGAAGATAAGGAGGGTGCAAACTTTTTAACTCTGCCCTATTTTATGTTTCCTGGTAAGATACATGGAAAAATTCATAGGGCAAGAAAACCACTAAAGGTTAGTGTTAGGTCTCCTTGGATTCATATTTAAAAGTGTATGTCACCAATAGATTCGTAGTCCATGTGTAAGCTTAGGATGGTGCTAACTTTTCGAGTGTGCCCTATCTATGTTTCCGGGTAAAATACATGGAATAAAGTACATAGTGGGGAAAAACCCACTTAGGTTTAGGGTGTCATGCCCCGGTCAGAATCTGATTCAGAGAGGGAGGCCAAGCAGCTGACAGGGAGTAGGTGTGGGAGTGGCTCCACTGGCTGTGGAAGAAACTGGGAAAGAGCAAAGGCTGGCTGGGCAGAGCAGGGAAGATGTAGAGCAAGGGAGAGAGAATTTGGAGGAAGACCCAGGCCCACCCCCTTTTCAACCTAGGGCACAAAGGGAGGAACGGAAAAGGGAGCAACATGAGTTGCTGGCTTACAGGAGAGAAAAGGGCCTTGATTCCTTTAATTAGCTGTAGCTGTGAACACAGTGTTTAAAAAGAGAAGCTGAGCACAGCAAAGTTGTTGGGAGCAAATCATGAATTATCTGGTATCATTGAGGCTTATCTGGGTTCCTGGCATCTGCCCAACTGTGTGTGTTTTGCTGGGCTCTCAAGTCTGAAATTCCTTCTCTTGCCCTGTCAAGTTAATTACTTCAGCATGGTTTGTACGGATTTTTATTGATGGTTTATATGTACTTTGTTTTAGGACTGAATTTCCTCCACTTAAAGACTGTTCTTGGGAGGGCTTTTTCTCCAGCCAAAGGTAACTGGACATTGGGGGCAAAATTGGAAGTATTAAAGAGACATTTCTTGCTTATTTGACTGTGTTGCCTTTGTGCCATGCCCTGGGTCATCACATCGGGTTACGTCTCCTTGAATTCATACTGCCTACTGCTGTGAGTGGCAGTGATGGCTCAACATGCCACACAGCCTCCTGCTCTGAACGATGGCACCAGTACAATGCAGCATGCAGCCTTAGAGGTTATCTTCTTGAAAAACTGCCTAAATCAATTTCAGTTTAGAGATAAAGTGAGGCAATGCTCTTCAGTCTTTTCCACCATGTTCAAATATATATTTAGCATATCCAAGTTTGTCTCCACACATATTGACGTTATAGTCAAAATTTTGTATAAGTTTAATGTATGTAATCTGTGCTGTCTTTTGCCTTGTGATGGGTGTGATATGTGGGTATATCATATGTTCTTCTTTGATTAATTCCTTCCTTTTCTCTGTGCATGTTTGTAGACTTTCATCAGCTTTTTACTGCTGTCTGCATCAGTCCCTATAGTTTTCCTGGCACTTTTTCATAAATGATTTAGCATTGCCTCCTTCCGTGGGGGTGAGTCTTTGGCCCAAGGTCACTCAGCTGCTTTGTGCCCAAGGCAGAACTAGAACTCACAATCTCTCCTGGTTTTTAGCCTCATGCTTTAACCACTACACTGAACTGTGCCTGTTGCTTCCCTTAGTTTCAATCAAATATTTCAAGAGTTCTTTGTATATAATAACATAGACTTAGTCAGATATTTTCTTCAGAAACATAAGTGGATTATTATGGTAGGAGGATTCCTAGTTTAAACAGCAGTGGGAGCTCCTGATAGGATTATCCATGCTGATAAGGGGGAGAGTAAAGATGTGAAGAAGTATTTCAGTGTGGGTGATGGTTGAGTGAAACTCTGCAAGCAGAAGGAAAATCAGCTCACCTAAGTGAAGGATTTCAGAAATAAAATTTGGAAGAAGGCAATGGCAATTCATACCTCGCTCAGATATTTATATAGATGTGGCTGAACATTTTGAGAGGTTTGAGATGCCAGGTAATGAAAGGCACTCCTGTAGTTACTAAAGAAGAATAAGACAATGCAGAAAAAACTGATGTGTAAAGTGATACACATCAAAGGGAGAAATACAAAAATAATGTGTCAAACTACCAAACCATTCTACCCATTCCACTATAAGCAATGATTTTTTGCTTTAGATCTTAACAAACAAGAATAGCGTCATGAAAATAGAATAAAGCTAAATGGACAGGTTTCAGGAAAGAAAATGGTGCTGAGATCAGATAACTAACATAAAATGGAAATGGAGTGAGCAAGCTCTTATAAAAAGGTTTCTGCTGGATTTACTGCTAACCTATGCAAGTATTTCAGATCTGAAGGCAAGGAGCTATACAAAGATGCAGTTGGGAAAAGGCACAAGAAGAGTTGTCCATTCGTCTACTCATTGTAGAATACCTTATGCCACCAGACTTGAAATTCTAGACCTAAAAAACCTTGAATTACGCCGTCTTCGGTCCGATCTAAGTATGGTACATAAAATCATATATTGCAATATCCTACCTGTCAATGAATACTTCAGCTTCAACCATAACAACACAAGAGCNCAAAAACTTTAACCTTAGACTTTCTACTATTGACCTCACCCCTTTCCTAAGAGGTCTGTAGGGGGCATGCATAAGCCACCAATGTGCCTACCGTCCCTGTCCTATTGTTTCTTTTATTTTTCTTTTATGTACCCATTTCATGTATTCCTAACTATGTATATACTTATACCTATCATCTTGTAAGCGATGACAAATCAAAATAAATAAATAAAATAAATGTCCTTAAAAACTTTGGTTTCCCTTTGAATCCACAATATCTCAGATCTCTACACACCAACTAGATTTCTAAGTGTCAAAGGTCTAGCCCACCTTCCTGGATCTGGTGTCCTCCAAATGTGTTGGGCAACTGTTTTCTATGAATTATCAGCCAGCACATCAGAAGAACAGTGAACTGGAAAAAGTCATCTTAACATATTGACAAAATAGAGAGTTGGAAAAACTGTACAAAGTTAATGCTAATGTTTAGTATTAGATATAAATTTTCATTGGAAATTGCAATTATTAAGCAATTTTCACAAAATAATTTCTGAATAATCGCACCACCCAATTTCAAATATAAACATGCAGATGTTCTGGTGAATCAAGGATTGCAAAAATAGAGAAAAGAGGGAGTAATTAAGCCAGTTTAGAAATGTCTCAAAGTGACGAATGATTTGTTAAAGGCCCTGTCACACTGCCCAACGGATGCAAAACGGACACAACGGACGAGCAAAATGTTCCATCCA
>BHFT01018918.1:0-64220 GCA_004320025.1 Laticauda laticaudata | reverse complement strand
CGGATTACCAGTAGAGTCCTCTGTGCCTGCCCTGCCTGGCATGCCGTGCCTGCAAGCCTGCTGCAAGCCTTGCTCGCCAAAGCCTTGCACTGCACAGCCCGTGCCTCCCAGACCTGGCCTCCCAGCCTCCTGGCCAGCTCCCTGCCAGCCTGACTCTCTGTCTGCCATCCAGCCTGCTGCCAGCCTGCTTCCAGCTCCCTGCCAGCCAGTCTGCCTGCCAGCCTTGGCTGCCTGCCTGGCCTGCCTGGCCTGCCTGCCTGCCAGGCTCCCTGCCAGGCTTACCTGCCAGGCTTCCTGCCCAGGCTTTTCCTGCCAGGCTTTCCTGCCAGGCTTCCTGCCAGCTTTGCGTGCACTGCGCTGCCTGCCGAGGCTTCCTGCCAGCCTTCCTGCCAGCCTTGGTGCCTACACTGCCTGCCAGCCTTCCTGCCAAGCTTGTGCCAGGCTTCCTGCTAGCCTTGGATGCCAGCTTTCCTCGCCAGCCTTGGTTGCCCTGCCAGCCTCCCTGCCAGCCTTCCTGTCAGGCAGCGAAACCCCACAACCATGGGGAAGAAGCAGAAGCACTCAGCAACCTGCCGGCCTATCCCTGGCAACGAGGACAGGGCCACCCTCCCCGCCCGCGCTGTCCCTGGACCTCTGCTTCTCGCTGGTTCTGGATACTGTCGGGCCGCGCTGCTGGTGCTGGAGCTTTTCTGCTGGCCGCTGCTCCTGGCGGTTAGGTGCTTCTTGCTCGTGCTACTACTGACTGGCATGCTCCTGAGCGGTGGTGCTTCTGCTCTGCTTACTTCTGCTGCACTGCTCCTGCGCGGTGGTGCTTCTGCTCGTGCTTACTTCTGGCTGCGCAAGCTGCTGCCTCGCGTCCTTCTGGTCCTGCTCGTATGCTCCTGGACTTGCTCGTACCTGCTCGTCCTGCTCGTTGCTCCTGTAAGTCCTGCTCAGCTCCTGGTTCTTGCTGGCGCTGCTGGTCCTTTAGCTGCCGATGCATGAATCCTGCGTCTTGCTGTGCTTCTGGTGCTTGGGCTGCTGCTGCTGCGCTGATTGGCATGATGATGATGATCCTGCTGCTGATGTGCTGATGATGATGATTATTATTATTATTATATGATTCCTGCTGGTTGATGATGATGATGATGATCCTGCTGGTGCTGCTGCTCTGGCTGGTGGGGAAGGAGCAGCCCCTACTACCTGGGAGCCCCTCTGATGAGGCCCATCTGTCCTGCCAAAGGGAATGAGGCGTATGCAACAACGGGAGAGGAGGCAATACATATATTGAGGAGGAACACGAGGGATGATGGTCTGCGAGTGGCTGAGAGAGAATGACTATCTGTGCGCGGATAGGGGACACTGGTCCTGTACAGGCGGACACAAAAGAAGCAGGCTGCTTGGAGAGAGAAGCAGAGAGTATGCGGCTACACTTTGGAGGGTGCTCCGTCGGCTGGTGGAAGCACATGCACACCTGGTACGGGAAGCTGCCACCTGAAGAAATCTGGCCCAGGCCACGGTGTGAAACTGACGGACAGAGAGACCTACGTCAGGGCAGGTGCAGCTTTTCCTGAGGGTGAGATCTTGCCACCGAGGAGCACCAGGAGCCCCTCTCAAACTACCCTCTCTCTCCGCAGCTCGAGAAGCCAGTCCTCTTCCGGCGAGAGTCAGTCCCTGTTCTGCCAGGCAGGTTTCTTAGGAGCGCTGCCACGGCGGAGAACCCACGGACAGGTGTTGCTAACCGTGTGGAGCGCCGTGGAGACTCACCTTTGGTGCGGTGGGAGGAAAGGAGACGGCGCGTCCATCAAGCCGTACCCCATCCATTCCCCCCCCGCTCCACCTCCAACAGAAAGCAGAGAGTCAGACAGCAGGAGGGCAGAGCCACACTGTCCTGCTGGAGATCAGGGACACCATCCGGACCAGGATAAGATCTCCTCTCTCAGCTGGTCCACACCGACTCCTCATCCTCCAACGCAAAAGCCCTTCCTCACCTATGGTCAACCAGACCCTCAGGACATGAGGACCCGAGTACCAGGTTGGTGAAGGACCAGATCACCGAAGCTGCTTCACAACCTCAGATCCAGAGGAACCTGCTCCCACCCAGTCCAGGTACTGCTCCTCCAACCCAGGTGAATCCCTCCATTACAAGGCTTTCCACAGCCCCTCACCTATCAGGGCTACCGGCTACCAGGAGGTCCAGCAGCACAGGCAGCAGCCCTTCCCAGTCCAGGCACAGAGTCATCGGGTTGACACCGTTTGCCACCGGTTCCACTTGATGCCACCAATGCCACCCACACAATGATTGCCACGCATGACAGCAATGCCCACCCACACCAACGATGCCACCCCAATTATTTGCCAGTCCTCACCCAGCTGCAGACCAGACAGCCCACTACACTGCTCCTTCCTTCCACCCCACAGCCAGAGCCCGCCTCAGTACATCTGGCCTCGCGTACTGCGGGCTGACAACCACATGGCATGGAGTGAAGGAGCTCTCAACATCACGGTGGCTTGAGCAGCTCGTCCGTAGAGCTTCCTCCAACACCACCGTCCCCTGTTTGTCCTCTCGGGGCCAGGGCACCCAATGATGATACGACCAGCACTCCAGCAACAGACCACCTCACAGGCACCATGGACCCTTCACCCCTAGACTGCGGCACAACCTTCGAGTGACCAAGAGTGAGTGCCAGAGACTGGTGGCCTGCTGGATATCCTGTGGACTTTATTTGGGACACTTGACTTGGGTCATTTTTCTTTTACAGGCTTGTTGTTCAACTAAAGTCTATCTTTTTGATTCACACGCGTTGCGATTCATTTCTTTTTTTAATAAAGTCTTGGTGGACTTTTCGAAATTGCGTTAAAGCCTTGTGCATGCTTGTGGGATGGGTTAAGATAGCAGTGGAGTGGGCAGGGATACTTGTGGAATGAGCAGGGGATACCTTTGGGAATGGGTAATAGCTGTGGGGATTTAGATAAAACCTCCAGTGCAAGCATAGTGGGACTGTATGGTCACCCTCCCAGGTGCCACACCTATGGCCCTTTATTATCAATAAACAATGTAATAATCATCCACACATGTCAACATAAACACAAACTCCTTTATTAAAATGCCCTGATCATTTGTAGGCCCACCCAAACATACATGGCCCCATCTCGATCAGTGTGATGAGACAGGCTGAAGGAAGCATCCATTAATCATCTTGTATCATTCCTGTCTTGCCTCTCCACCGTCCAGCGGATGGGGAGTTGCACCCAGTTCGTTTCAGGAGGTTGCCGCTGCTTCCTTCCCTTCACATGAGGCTCTGTTGGGGCCTTTAAATGCACCATCTCAGTGGTCTACGTTTTTTGCCCATTGCCTCCATTCCCAGGCTCCATGTCCCCATTAGCCTTGTGGAGGTCCATGAGCCTGTTCTGCAAGGACTGGTAGCGGTGCGCATGAGATGTGCAGATGCAAGCAAGTTCCACGAATCTTCCTCACGGTCTCTGGCGGCGATGCTGGCATGGTGACGTGGAGAAGATACCTGGAACCTGCTTGCCAGTGAGCCAAAGGCATTCTCCACCACCGCCTTGCCCTGGACGCCTGTAGTTGAAGATCCTCTCTTCACAGGTGAAGCCACCTGGCAGGTGGCTAGGGCTTCATGAGGTAGGTTCTGAGGCGAGAAGGCGTCATCCCCGCACGATGAAGTTAGGGCACATCTTGCGTGTCGTTGGGTAGGGGTGTCCTGGATCTAGGAAAGCCCACGATGAGGGTTGCGTTCCAGCCACCTCCTTTGAGGTCACCCTGGCATTGTATACCTGGGCATCTGAAAGCTGACCCGTTGCCGAAGCATCGATGTACATTGAACTTGTACAGTTCAGCATCGACCATGACGCAGAAGACGATGGCTGAAGAAGCCCTTTGGTAGATTGAAATAATGGACCCCGACTGGCTGGAGCTTTGCTGGCCATGTGCTTGCCATGATTTTGGCTCCAACGGTGTGGGGAAGTTCCACCTCTTGATACCACTGCTCTGCAACTTTCTCCATCCTTCTTCAAGTGGAGGGGCCACTGGAGGAGCTCCTCCAGTGTATCATCGATGATGGCCTGCACCACCTTTCTCTGACCACAATGCTTGATGGTGTTTGTGCTGGCACCCTTCCAGCCATACTGCAATTGCTCCTGTAGGTGGTCCCTTGAGGGCCAGGTGGCACAAGAGTGGAGTGCCAACCTATGAGCCCAGTTCCCAGGCTGGGGCCAGAAGTTGGTGTGGCCTTGGCAACCTGGGTGTCAGCCGCCTGCACAACTTCATCAAACATGGCTGGAGGCATTCCTCATGAAGTTCTGGAATGCCCGAGTGTCTTCATTCCTGAGCTCCACCATCAGCTTGTGTACAGTCCGTACTCTTGCTCTTCTCCCGATCCATTCTTCGGACCCAGACGCTTCTTGGCCACCTTCCTTTTCTTCCCGTAGTAAGAGTTCACAGATCCTGTAGATGGCTTTGCACTGTTGCAGGAACTATGGTGCGCTCCAAAAGGACTGTGTCACAATCCACGGTTGACAGACTGGATTCTGTGAAAGAGGCAAAGCTCAGAGATGAAGGCTGCAGCAGGTCTGCACAGCTGCGGGCTTGCTGGTCTGAAAGTGAGATGCAGCGTGAGTTGCTCCCCCTTTTTATAGGCAGTATAGGTTTTCCCCTAGATGTCCCTTATGCATTCCTCTAAGGCATCCTCGGGACATCCTTAATATCCGAGATAGGTCCCTACTGCAAACGTTTTTTCCGTGTTAAATTGCTTTGTTTCCGTGCTGCACGCTAAGGCATCCATTCTGCATCCGTTCTGCATCGTTCCACTCTTCCTCCCTGTGTCCGAGCGGCCATGCGAGTTGCGTGGATGCAGACGATGCCTAGCAGATATAGCGGTAAATGCGTAAACGGATGCAGACGGCAATGCCTAGCGGGATCCTAGCGGATGCAGAAACAGACGAATTGGATACATTTTCCGCTCAAAGTTTTGAGCAGCTCAAAAACTTTACTGAGCGGATTAAACATCCATAAAACGGAATGGCTGGACGGATAGAAGAGGAAGCAAACGGAGGCAGTGAGTACAGAACAGCATTACATCGCAACAATGGATGGGCAAGCTTTTTTGTCCGATTTACAGCCTCTATATGCATCCGTTGGTGCAGTGTGAGTAGGGGCTTAAAGTATTGGTTTCAGTTTCTTCCAGAAAAGATCCGATGTTCAACACATGTGACATAATGGTTTGTTGAACTATTTTATTAATGTTTCTGTATAATTTTAGTAGAATCCAAGTCGTATAAACCTGATTGGCTAACGCGCTGGTGATGTCCAAAAATCTTATGAAAAGGCACGAGTTCTACAAAAGGGACCAAAGGGTAAGACGAAGACCATCGCTTGATTTCGTGGCAAGCTCTCCGACACCTGGTGGAGCTTGCGAGTTCCTGAACATGATTGAAGCCATGCGAGATCGTGTCATCTTAGGTCTAAGGCAGAACTCTTAACTTACAAGTAAATTACTAAATAAACCCAATATAACAGTGGCTTAAGTGATCGCAGAAGCCACAAGCTGCAGAAGCCGCCAAAAAAGTCAGCAGCCACCATTGGAAGGCTGATGTGAATGCCAATAATTGATGCGGCATGGACCCTGCCAGAGGAAAAAAGAAAGCTCCGCTACCACACACCACGAACTACCTCGGACGGATCATCAGAAATGGAAACGATTTGCATGATGAGCGTCCACCGGCCTGTATGCAACAAAAGGCTGTGAAAAAGAAATTGGGTGGGAATGCGCTGACTGCGGGGGAAACCACCCTCAAGCCATGCAGGTTTCCTGTTGCCATCTGTCGGCTTGCAAGAAAAGGGGACACATTTGGAAAAGTCTTGTAGAATGCAAAAAAAATAAAGTTCCTAGCAGACGTAGTAATTCCCCACTAAAGAACTGAACGAAGCAAAGCCGATAGAAAATGGAGAGTGCCAGCAAAGGAACCAGCAACCGAGAAAAGACCATCAAACTGTCACTATCGCGAAGCGCCCAGACGGAAAGCGGGAGAAACAGTCCAAAATCAATTTGTAAAAAATTGAAGGAAAGCCCTGTGAGATGGAAGTCGACTCAGGATCCTTCCTGTTCAATGTGTCTTGGAACACAATCAGACGGACAAGTCCAAATATTAAATTAAAAGAAACTCCAGAAACAAAAATTTATTTAAAGGACTACCAAGGAAACAGAATCCCTGTGTAGGTCTTGGACATTTCAAGTAACATACAAGCAGCACGCTTGAAGTCCGCCCATTAACTTATGTCGACGGCTGACCGTTCCCAGTCTCCTTGGGCATCGAATGGTTCGCACCATTTGGCAGTCAGAATGACCGGAGTGAGCCGAGTAGCCGCAAACGATTTGGGAGAAAACCTGATACTCTAGGCAGGTACCATGGGGCGACCCCAATTTTTCCTTTAGTATTAGATCCCCAGATAGCCACCCAGAAGGTTAAAAGCCAGACAAGTCCCCTTTGCGGTTAAAAGCCAAAATAGCCTATGAACAATTTAAACAAATTAAATCGTGCAAGGACGGTCATAGAACAATTGACCCACGCTAGATGGGGAGACACCAATGAGTAACACTTGAAAACCACCATGACGGGTTGGTACACATCTGTGGAGACTTTACAGGCTACCTGAACCATGCCTGTTTGCAGCAAAGGCATACCCAGGTGCCAGTTGTTGCAGTATTTACTGCACTCGCTTTGGGGGAGGAAAAATTTTTGCCAAGCTCGATTTATAAGCCCAAGTATATCAACAACTTCCAGTAGGACCCAATAATGGCCAAGGCACAGACAATTAGTAACTCACAGAGGGGCATTCAAATGTAACAGACTTCAATTTGGAGTAAGCGTTGCCCCAGGCGTCTTCCAAAGCCTCATGGAACGCCTATTAAATGGAATTAGAGGGGTCGTTCCATACTTTGATGACATCCTAATTTCAGCCAAAAAGCACGACCCAATTAGAAACAAGGCTAAGGGAAGTGCTAACAAAATTTAGAAATCCGGCCTGAAATTAAAAAGGAAAAGAAATGGCTGCTAATGACTGATCGCGTCTAATTTTGGGGATATTTAATTTTGACGAGAGGTATACACCCTTACAGAAAAAAAAAGTCAAGGCTATTAAAAGATGCCCACCACAACCAAAAAACAAAAAACGGAATTGCCTAAGCATTTTCGTTGGGCCTCAAATAAAGCCTTCTATAACATATTTCCCTCCCCTGTACCCAAAGCAGACCACAATATAGCCCTCTGAACCAGTGTTTCACAATCGGCGCTTTAACTGATCAAGAAACCAGTTGGATTTGGAGCGTCATAAACGAACAAAAACGCGATGATTCGGCAAGGGAGACATGAAAAAACGTTATAATAAACCTCGAGGACCACCATTAAAACTGTCTCCAGCTTCTCAGGATTAAACATCACTTACCAATTGACGGTCAACCACCTGTTGACCCCGCTCCCATTGCGAGTCCTTCCCGGTGCGCAGTCCTGAGCCCAACTGAAGTTGCCCGAAGCGGGGGAGAGAGCACCTGTCGCCTTTTCATCGAAAACCCCCACTCTCCAAAGCAGCAAGCGCCAACCTGGATCCAGACCAACTACGACAGAGAGGCCCTCTCGGCCAATCCCGCGCCTCCGCACCGCGAGTTTAGAGTACCATTTTTCCCTGACTACTTGCTAGTTACCCTCTATGGGAGGACATTCTCCATTGTATGACTGGACCATAAACCGTTTATCTTAGCGTGAATCTTTTGGCGGAACTCCAGGAGACCCTACCGGCACTCTTCTGGTGCTGAGCTCCGTAACCTTGCTTGACTCTGCCCTGCCTCCTGGCCGGTGGTGCTTCTGCTCGTCGCCTTACTCCGACTGCTGGATGACTAGATCGCAGTCCAGAATTCTCCTATGCTGGATATCTCGTACACCTATTGACCTTTGACTCCGACCCAGGAAACAAATCCCACATGCAGAACGCATTAAGTCGAACACATGCTGCCAACAACAGAGAGATGACCCGGCTCCAACTTGATTAGCCACCCTACCAAATAGAAGCGCTGCCTCGGGAACTGCTCAACTATTCTGTTCCTAGCTATCGATTGGTTGCCTAGTACAAGTCACTCGCCATAAGAGCTGCGCAAGTGACTGCTCCGCGACTTTTTAAATTGCGGCGTAGGTAAAGGAGCTGGCCAGAAAACCGAAAAAACTTGGAATGACTGTTCTGCATACCTCTGTTGTCCGGACCACTAGTAACTCTCTATGAAGCTGCGACCTTTGTCCCCAAGTGTCCTACACTGAGTTACCTAGGTCGTGCTCGGCGTTGTATATGCTTTTGCTCGGTGCGTGCTCGTCCTGCTTGCATGCTCTTCTGTCCTGCTTCATGCTCCTGGTCTTGCTGGCGCGCCCAGTGCGGGGTACAGTGTCCCATCCGAGGATATAGCACCGTAGCGAATAAGCTGCTTCTGGGTGTATCGCTTTCTATTGCAGGGGCCATCCCCATGGTGCCGCTGCTGAAGGAAAAAGATCCGTGCACTAAGACTAAAAAACAATGAATAAACACTTGGCCAAGGAGCTAAAGGCTCCTGGTCGGGCTAATGACAGAAATAAGTGATCTCGAACGTTACCTGCGCGCTACAGTGGCAAATACACAAGATCGCCACAAAGGAGAAACGGCCCTCTCCACACAACGACAAGACACCATACAGGTGGACTGCCAAGAGCAAAAGACGACCCAACGATATAAAACCAAAGGCCCCTGGTACTTGAGATAATTCACACTGACCTGCTCGCAACAGGTCACCCTAACTAAAAGGCGACAGCTGGCATGAGAGCACAAGAAATATGCAGTACTATGCGTAGGAACTGCATACTCAAGAGGTGTGGTTGGAAGACTATCATTATAGTAGATGCTACCACTCTAGATGACAACCAACGGCTGTGTAAGTCACAGTTAACCTCACAAAACCATTCGCTGCGGCTGTATAGGCCGGACATACGCATGGTGCACATAGTGTCGCCAATGGGCCACTAACGGACCCCATCGTAGCGTACCAGATGGTTGAAACCTACGATGCACCCACGTAAGCGTGTCTGTGCAAGTGTGTCATTATCGCACGTTTGGGCGGACATAACGCGAGGCGTCTAGCGAGCCATCTCCGTGCCAAGAGACCCGCAGAAAATGGGTGAGGGAGCCTGACCGAAGAGATGTCGGGAGACGTCCTCTCTACTACTAGGCGTAAGGCACTAGAAACATTAACCTGGCACCAGTTTGCGGGATCCCCACAAGAGCAAGGAGTAAACCGACTAGGCCTGGCTTTACCAGCTACCAACAGGTATCGACCTACCCAGCAGACCTAGACGAACAAGCGCGCTGAGCACACCCGGCCGTACTAGTAGTTATGGCGGAGGAACAGGCTGCAGCACATGCGACCTCGTAAAGATAAAGAACTCTCAGCCGCCCAAATTAACGACCTCTTGGTGATTTAAGACCCCCTTAACACTCGTCCTAGCCAAGTTTCTGACACAGTATATTTGAACACGGGCGACGGCTAGTTCATAACTGCAAACACATGTTCACGAGGCGACGTCACTAACATGAAATCCGGCCTTCCAACCACCACTACACAGAACTCACCACACGGCCACGCCAGTCATGACCTACCGTAACCACATAACATGATAAGAAGCGATCAACCACTCCTGGCTGATGAGGGTCCCAGAGGAGAACGACCTCGACCAAGTGCGAGCAATTATAGATCTCTACGTTCTCCTCGCGTATCCCACACAATCATCCAATTCCTCGCGAAATTCATCACGGCACAACCGCAAGCCCCCTCGCCACAACCTCAACAATAATAAATCGACAGGTTAGAAACAATCCCCACAAAGGGGGAGGGGGAACACATACAAAAGAAAATAATGACAAGAGGACTAATCCAAAAGAGACTAATTAAAACATAAAACTTCCAGAACATTAGACGCATCAAAAAAGAAAAGCAAAAGAACACCTTACGCTCTCGATGAAACTCAGCTAAGAACAATTAAATCCAACTGAAGAGAGAAAACGCCGTCCTGGAAGGGGCCAGCCAAGCCAGCGTGCGACTTGGGTCCCGGGGGAAAGCCAGGAGGAGGACGTGAGCAAAGAGCACCGGCCCCTTGGAGCAACTCAAGCTCACCGAGGTGGGGCTCGGTTAAGCACCATGCATGACTCACCCCTTCCAGGCCTGCTCCATGGCAGAAGAAGCTCACCGAGACAGCAGGGATCGCCGACCGAACCGGAGCTTCGAAGTCTCCAGCCGAAAATGAACCCGCAAGTCAAGTAGAGTCAGAGAAGCCCCACTACCGTGCAAACTAAACTAAGGGGGGAGGGGTGTTCTGTATAACTTAGTAGAGTCCAAGTGGTATATCCTGATTGGTCAGAAAGGCCAGTAGTGGATTGGTTCATTAAGAACCAATCCAAAGAGCCGCTTAAAGGCGGAAAAGTTAAATGGCTACCATTGGCTACAAGCTGGCAGGCAAGCCTGTATAAAAGGGCTGCCGCGGCTTAGCCAAACCGTTCCGCTACTCTTTGCTTATTGTTAATAAAGAACCTGTTTACTGGAACCCGGTCTACCGCGCATTTTTCCGGACAGAACATATAATTTTACATTTATAAAAATATGACACACATACAAAATAAGTATCTTTTGACATGGGAGCACTAGACATTCCAGTATCCTATTCCAAATGTCCACTATGCTACTGAATATTTTAATTAACAACTGCTTATAAATAATAATCATAGGTTTAAAATTGGTTTAGTGAACTGTATATCTGATAATACGAGGCATATTGTGAAAACACTTAGAAAACTAAAAATAGACAATAGGTTTCAACTGTAATATGCCCAAATAACTTCCCCACCCTCCTGAAAGGACAAATAGAAACACAATGAAAATTATCACAACATGAGATTTCACTGTGTTAGAAATCCATTTGCTCCAAATACCATAGTACTCAGAGATCCTCGGACAGTACATACTGAATATGCTAAGAGTTGATATGATGGCATAGAGAATATAAAACAATTCAAGTACTCAATACTTTGATTTTGCTTATATTTTTTATATAAAATATATTTAAAAATGGAAGGGGCAGAAAGTCTACAAAAATGTGACCATAAAATTATATTATTTACTTCCAAATATGAACTCCTATGTTCTTTAGGAGAAAAACATAAAACTGGGGGTATTGATTTAATTTGATGGTTTCTGCATTTTCCAAATTGTTTTAGTGGTCCCATGACTTTAAAAGTTTGAAAAAGACTGATGAAAGAAGTTGCAGATATCAGTTTGATTATATGGAGAGCCTATGTATAAAAACCAGTTTTAAAATGGTGGTGCTTACTGAACCAATTGACAGGGACCATATTTTCCTTCCTGCACAAATCAACGCACATACATCTTATTTCATTATCATTTGATTTCTTTCACAATCCTTCAGAATGCAAATAATTGCCATACAGAGGCAACCGTAATATTTACAACTAGTACATATATCCATAGATGTTCTATAAATGTAACAAATAATTACATTTTAATTTGGACCAGGAGCATTTTGAGATTCAAAGATTATTATTTCAGATTCAAAGTCTATTATATAAATTGCTTAAATACTCATTTTTATAAAATTAAAATCCCATGAAAAATCTTTATAGATTTGTCAATAAATTTGATATTTGTCAATAAATCAATTTGCCATGCAAATTATAAAGAGCAAACGGAAAAAAGAAATAGTTAAATCTCTATTTGGTCCAAGTAATGGGAACTATCTTAACATCTGTATCAAAAGTTCACTAAAACTCAGACTGCAGCTTATTCAAACAAACATAATATTTCAGAACTGTTGAAAACCAGTGAAGCTGTATAGAAAAGAAATGAGTAATATTGTTGGAAATACAATGAGAATAATTGTCCTTAAAACACATGGTTTTGCAATGCCCTACAGTTGTCATATTTTGGAAGGAATAAGTACACATATACTTTGAGATAGGATTTAATATTATCAGACATTCATATTCTTTTGAATTATTCAATTAAAATGAATTCTCCATACAATTCTTATTGCTTAGACTGAGAGGCTTATTCTTCAACATTAGAAAAATAAATCTACGGTCCCAATTAATCAATGTACAGAAAACCTGGTGTTCCCTGAAACTTATAAACAACACGTAGACAATATAATACAAAATTGTAATTAAGTAAGTAATCCTTAATTGAAACATTTATGTAGAATGCTATAAAACTATACATATGTATGACATGCTATCATATAATTTTTTCCCTTTCTTTTTTCTATTCTAATTAATTAAACAAAGGCAAAAACACCCAGCATCATTTTGTGTTACTGAATAGGTAGGTAAATAAAGCATCTAACCAGGAGAAATCATTTTGTATGAGCATTTCAATAAAAAAGAAAGGACATTATATCATAAATTAAATTATTTTCTTTTTTTCAATTTGTTCTATGGGTTTTATCAGGAGCTGCAAGATGCTAACAAAATAAATTACTTTTTGCTCTATTATGCCTATAGCAGCGTTATTAGGAACTGGGCGAATGCCCAGGTAACATTTTGGCACATAGACTAAAGCAGCAATGAACCAAGAGTTTCTCTCCAATAGTGAGGAGAATTGATAATACATTTGTAATGCCTGAACACATTTATTCAGAAGAATATTACAAAAATGAATAAAATTCTTTCTTCTCCTAGCTGAACCTTCAGATAATCCACAGAAAAGGCTACTTTCAGAGCTTGTTCAGGAGGAAGAAATCTAATGCATGATATACAGTATACAGAGACAATGGAAAAATACCACAGCCATATGGTTTCCCTATAGAGCAGAATGGTATGAAGCCAACAAAGATGTTTTGACTGAACTTGGCAAGGTTTATGAGAAACTGCTTGAATTTGGTAGGTTGCAGACTTACATTAACAAATCTTTGAAAAAGTAAAGTGCCCCCCCACCACCACCACTCCTAGCACTAGCAGACTCCCGGCGATGCTTTCTTGGCAAGAAAGCAGAAAGGTTTGGCCAGTTGTTCTTCTGGGACGCATTTTGACTATTACAGTCTAGCCCAGAGGCCTGGTTTTCTCTGCTGGTCTCCTGTCCAAGTTTTAATTGAGCCCAAACTCAGAGGTCAGCCAGGTGCTGCCATCTGCTGAGATGCACCAAGCTTCTATATAACTTCCATTTCTAAAACAGATCCAGATGAATTTCCCCAATGAATGTAGATGTCAAAGAACATCTGGGAGCTTTCTCAGCTGCTTCCAAAAGATAATTCCTGCTCAGTAGGGATTTGTTTGCTATAACCAAGGACCTGATCATTACATTTTTGAAGCACCAAGATAGAACATCTATGGAGATTCTCAATCATCCAGGTCGTGGTTATCCCAAAGGTGCTTTCTTGGTTATTTTCTTTGAAAATGTTTCTTTGAAAACATTTCCCTTCTGATCCAGAAAGCTTCTTCAGTTCTAACAAAGTAATGTGATATATGCTTTGCAATGCAGTGAGACATGTGCAGACTTGTATATCGGACAAACAAAATGATTGTGAATACACAAATGCACGGCACAACCAAGGGTGGGATTCTACCGGTTCTGTCTGACTCTGTAGAACCAGTAGCTCTGAACAGCAGCAGACACAGAACCAGTTATGTGTCTGCTGCTGTTTTGGCCCACCAACCCACCCAGGCTCTTATCTGACCTTTATTTCCTGCTTTTTCAACCTCAGCTGCTTTGCACGGCACAGCTACAGTTTAAAAAGCAGGAAAATAATGTTTTTTCAAAAGCTGGGCACCTGCGTGCAATGCTGCTCAGCTGTCCAGGCAGCACAGCTGATGACGTTTCACACATGCGCACAGCAAAACGTAAATCACCAAACCGGTAGTTACACCGGTCAGATCCCACCCATGGACACAACACAGTAGAAAAAACTCATCAGGAGTGAGGGCGGAACTGGCGTCACGATGATACCGCATGCAATCTCGGAAGTCTGAGATTGCAGCCGATATCTTTGCCCGTGGATGGTCCAAACGGACCTAAACTGTCCTGAAGAGACGGTGATAGTGAAGGGCGCGTCCTGTAGATCCCAGGGATATCGCAAAGTCCCTGGTTGATCCAGGAAGTCCCTGGTTGGATCCAGGAGAAACCCCTTGCCAGCGACAGAGAGGCACCATCAAAGCCTGCTAAGTTGGGAAGCTCCGATGGAAGAGGCTAAAGAGAGAAAGTGTGTCGGTTTGGTGAGAATTGTTAGTTTTATTATTAAGGAACACCCTAAGGGGAAAAAAAGAAATCCTGTAAAAGTTTTGACAGAACTTGGAATAAGCGCGCAGCTTGTATAAACAGAAGTGTCAAAGTTAAGCTTTGTCCTTGTTTTTGTTTTCTTATGGCTGCGACTTCTATTTGATTTTGCCAACTTGCTAAACTGACTCGCTTTTTCTCTATTTATATCTATTTTTCTTTCTTTTTTGACTTTGTAAATTTTAGGTTAGAGCTTCCCTCTTAGTTATTTTATATACTTGCTTTTTTTATATTTAACTTTCTTATTACGTTTGTGTCTGGGAAAGGAGGGGGAGAAGTGAGAGTAAAGGAAACGTTGCAAACCACTTGCCCAACTAGAGGCTTTGAAAAACATTTAGACAAAGGCTAGAAAGCTAGGAAAAGCAAACTTCTGAAATTTCTTTTTCAAAGAATTGCTATTGATGTCTTTCCATCTTAGATGTTTTCATTGTCCTCTTTGGGGAAGATGAACATTTAAGATGAAGACATCTATTCCCTCTAAGATAAGAGGGAAGAGAAACGGAGAGGAGCGTTGTTATTGTAGGTGTTCTTCTAGGATATTCTATCAACCAATTGAAACTTGGCTTTGAAGCTTGGAGAGAGTTACTGACAAAGCACTGGATAATAAATAAAGTGCAAGTGTGTCTTTTTTATTTCTTAAGTTGTGTACCCCCTCCCCTTACCCAGCTGTTTAATACTGTATTTTTTTCTTTTTAAACCTTTTATTTTGTAATTATGTTCCATCTTTGGCTAATATTTTAAAGGGAAAGTCTTCAAAAAATTTCTTTTTTCCCTTTCTTCTTTTGATATTTTTTTTTGTGGAATCTATTCTTTGTTCAACTTTATGCTTTTTAATTTAGAATTCTCAATGGATAAGGTTGTTGAAGAACCTGAAGAAATTATTTTTATTTTCCAATTTTTTATGCTCTTTTTAAAACCTTTTAATTTTCTCCTTCCTTTCTACCTAATTTATTGATTAAGGTTAAGGAATGGAACCTGAAGAAATTTTTTCTACCTTTTCTTTTTATTATTGTGGTTTTTCGTCTCTACCATTTTATTTCTTTCATTTTGCGATTATTAATGGATTCCCATAATGTTAGGGTTCAGAAGAACCTGAAAGATCCTGAATTTTTTAAAATGAGTTAGGAGTTTATAGCTTCTGGGCTCCTCAACTGTTTTCTTAACTTACCTCCCCCAACCCAATTCTGGGAGACAACGTTCATCAGACAATGTTAAAGGCAAGGATAAAAGATCAAGAAAGAGTGAACTCTACAGATGGATTAATTGCAAGAATTCCAAGAACCTAAAAATAAAAATCAACATCACTTGAAAAGGGGCATAAAAATATTGAGCAAAGGAACAGAATATGGGGAACAAAGAAACAGGGAAAAAACTGATGAAAAAAAGGTGGAAGGAATATTCATGATGGTTGAAGTATTGATTGAGAGATTTCCAAAAAAATGAAAGAGATGAACAAAAACAAAGAGGACAAGAAGATTGGAATTATGTAGCAATTTAACAAGTGTTGAAAACAAGATAAAAAAGTGGGATGCTGGAAATGGAGATGGACAGATCAGAATTCTATCCAATTTTAAAAACATAGAGGAAGAAAAGGAACAAATCTAGCGAGATAATGATAGAAAATATTGGCTGGAAGCTTTGGAAATAAAACAGAAGAGAAGAGATGGATGGAGTAGATTTTGAGTATTACCGAGTTTTACAAGGATATTTTGTGAGAAATAACCTACCAAGAGAATTCATATCAAATTTTACAAAAAAGCCATTAACACAAAATATTAACAAAGTGGTAAGAGGAAAACATTAAAATTACACAAAGGCAAGGAGATTGTGCGTTTTAAAGCAAATACCCAGAAAGCAGTTGAGAGAAGATGAGAAACATACCGATTTCTTGGACTTAAAATGCTATTGAAAAAAAGGTTGAATTATAGATGGCTAATCCCAGAAGGTTATATTTATATTTGCAAGAAACAGGAGAACATAGAATTGACGCAATTGAGAAAAGCAAGAATTATTTTATGCAGAATTTTTGAAGGAGAGAGAAGGAGACAGAAAAAAGAGATTTTCGCTAAATTGAATTCCAAGGACGACAAAATGGATGACTGAAAAAGAAGAAGGCGCAGTAGGTGGATCGGGTGGAGAACTAAAACAATGTGAACCAAGGATCTACGAGAAGGCGGCAACCTAATTATAAAGGCCATAAATCCATGGAGCAGAAACTGATTACAATGGACTATAAATGACTTTAATTCAGTAGTTAAAAGACCTGTATCATGGTCCAAAGAATAGGTATGATTTGGACTTCAATAGAAACTAATGATCTAATATTCAGAACCAAATACGAAAAACAGTACTTGGGCAGAATCAAAATCCAGTGACAATTAAATTGGAAGGACAAAAAAAGAAGATCGGATGGGATGTTAAACAATACGTATTTCTAAAGGAGGAAGGATTTTATACAGCAGATGGAGAAAGAATTGGCTTTTTTTCTTTAGAGAAAATAAAAAGGAAGACACTTCAATCCAGAAGAATTAGCACAGAAAATTAGAAGTGAGGATGCAAACAAACCAGGTAGATGGGTTAATACAAACTGAGAGACAGGAAAAGAAATCAAGGAAAATACACAGTTAATAAGATGACAAGGTTCAAGGTTTCCACGGCAATAAAAAGAAGAAGGAAATACATTCGAGACTTTTATGGGAAATTATAAGCAAGAAGAATATTTGAGGAGGAAAGAGTTATAACAGTATTTACAGAAGCTAATCTAACTTAAGATAACCTAAAGAGATTGGAAAAAATGTTAGAAGCAATATAAACCATAGGATATAACTTGAAGCACTTAAGAAACCAAAATTAATGGAGGCCACCAGGCCCAGATTGGACTTTTGGCAGAAATTTCTATAAAACTTACAAGGAATTGCTGAATCTTCCATTGCTAGAATCATTGAATTGAAGTTATGTTAAGGAAAGATACCTAAAACATTGGTCAGAAGGCCTAATTTACACTATCCAAAAGAAAACTGATCATTACAAATGTAAAGAATTATTAGGACCCATTTCTTTATTAAATGCAGATTATAAAATTTTCACGTCCAATATTAGCAGAAGACTCAAAAAATATTTAAATAATTTAATTCATCCGACCAAAAATTGGAATTTCTGCCAAAGAGACAAATTAAGTAATAATGGAGGAGTTAATATTGACACTTTGGAATATATTCCCACCCGCGGAAACAAATGCTTTTGATATTTTAGTATGCACAAAGGCAATTTGATAATGTGAACGGAAGATTCATTGTTATATTGATTTTGGAACAGATGGGGCTTCCGGCCAGAAAACTTATGCAAGCATAAAGCCATATATTATAAGCAAACAGTATTAGGTAGTGATAGAGGGAGAATTAATCAGACTCTATCAACCATAAAGAAAAGTACAGACAAGGTTGCCCACTATCACCTTTGCTATTCATATAAACTCTGGAATGTTAAATAGAAAACATTAGAGACGAAAAGGTAGTTAAAAGGAATGAAAATTAAACAAAGGGAAGAATATTAAATGCAAGCTTTTGTGGATTGACTTTGGCCTTTATTTTAGAAGATCCTCTAAGAACAGCCACCAAAACTATTGGAAAAGATAGAGGCATATGGCAAGGTGGCTGAACTTGAAATAACAAAGATAGACAAAGATTTTGACAAAGAATATGTTACTAAGGACAAAAAAGAATTGTGCAGATGTATTGAAAATTCAAGTCATGAATAATGGTAAGGCATTGGGGATACCATTTTGACAAAAGGATTGTAGTATACTAAAAAGAACAATTACACTAAACTAAACAGATCAGATAGCACTGATTACGAAATGGGAGGAAAACCTACAATTGTCACTAATAGGCGAGAATTTCAAACAATCAAAATGAATATTTTACCAGAATTTTATATTTGTTTTCAAAACAGTAGCCATGTAGGGCTGGAAAGGACTAACTTTGGAAGATTTAACAAAATTGTGGAAATTATATATGAGCAAGGTAAATAAGCGAGGAATAAAGTTAAACTTTTACAAGATGCTAAATAGAGGAGATTTGCGTCTGCCTAATTGGAAGTGTACTTACGCAAACTACAAGCTTGACTTGGGCTAAGGAACTGGATAACTAATAAGCAAAACTAGATTTTAACATTAGAAAACATGATTGTTGTTGGGGTGGCATGCCCTTTTTTATGGTATAAGGGAACTAAAAACAGGGTTATTTTAGAAGACATTCATATACGAGAGTCTCTGTGGTTAAATTGAGAAGATTAAAAGTCAATGTTATTCGAAAATTCCAGTCTGGGTTATCGAGCTATGAAGGGCATTTCTCATTCCTATAAACAAAAAAGGAACAAACAGAATATGCGGGGAATTTTGGAAGGAAAGATGAACTTAAATCATAGCAAACACTAGAGAACCCAAGGTATTGAAGATGATTGGTTTCTCTAGCGCGAAATACATTCAAGGGTGATGAAAAAAGATTTTAAACAGGAAGTTCTCTAATAATTGACTGATGTAGATAAGATTTTGGACAGGAAGGTACTGATGAAAAGTGAATAAAAAATGGTATGGATATTTATTAGAAATTAACTGAAGAGAAGAAACAAGTTAAAGAAACTATGGATTGCTTGGGGGAAGAATTTGGTATATGGGATTGATCTTAGAGAAAAATGGCCCAAAAATTGGGTTCTCAAAATTATAAAATGGACAATGTCAACGCATTTAAAGAAAAATTTGTTATAAGATGTTTAACAGTGGCATTTTTCCCCCGACAAGAATAGCAGAATGTCAAGAATAAATCGAAAGAATGTTTGAAATGTCACGAGATACCTGGTCATATTACCATATGTGGTGACTTATTGCGGATGCCAAAAAAATATTGGACTAAATTTCCACACTGGTTTGGAAAAATGACTAAAACGCATATAGATTTAAAAAACCATTGGAGATAAATTTTTAATTGGGGAATTTCTACCCTGATACATATCGCAAAAATTAAAATATTTGGATTGTAAATGTATAACAGCAGCTAGGATTGTATTTGCTAGAAATGGAAAATGAGAGAAAATACCATCAACAGGAGGAAACCATCAAGAAAATACTGGAATGTGCTAAAATGAGTAGTTGAACATTTAAAATTAGAGGAACAAGAGGATAAAACAATTTACAAAATTTGGGATCTTTTCTATCAATGGCTGAATAACAAAATATAATAGGAATATGTAGAATTTTAGAAAATAATGAATATATAAAGATGTATTTCTTTTTCTTTATTAATATATATAAAATGTTTCAAGATAGATTTGGGAGACTTTATGAAGTTTTATAAAATAAACAAGATAGCTATCTCGCAAAAGGATGGAATGAAACAAATTATAAGTCAAGATGATTGATTAAATAGTATTAGGATATCAATTTGATTGATAATATGAGTTATTATGTAATGTAACTGTAACGGAGACTATGAAATCGAAGCACAAAAAATTTGTAAACGAACTGACACTGCTTGTATATTTATGGAAGAAAGTTGGGTGTTTTTATGTTTTGTTTGTTTTTTGTTTGTTTTTAAAAATCAATAAAACTTAACCAAAAAAACCAAAAAACTCATTGGGACAGGATTAGGCAGTCCATCTGAATCTGAAAGACATGGGTTGCTCTTTTGAAGGTAGCAACGTTCACATTTTGGACACTGGTTTTAAAGAGGAACCCAAGAAGCCATCTGTGTATAAATTAAACAGCCCTCTGTCAAAAGAGGGGGAGGGATACAGCACCACCTATCTCCTGTTTACAATGCAGTCCTTTCGGCAGTCCCAAGAAAGTTCCACAGCCATGTTCAGAGTTTTGCCGCATAAATTCAGCACCAGAAAAGTAAACGCTCAGGTGGCTGAGGCTTCATTTAACTTCTTTATAAACATATGAAGTAAATTTTACAAACCAGTTGTAGATTTCTCCAAACTCAAACAGAAACAGAAGCAAACTCAAACAGAAGTAGATATGTTACAAGTTCAGAGCTTCAGCAGCAACTCAGGAGCTCAGAAACAGACATCAGTTTCACTTCAGTTCAGCAGGCAAGCAGAGGAGAGAAGCTATTTCATTTTCAATAGACAGACTCAGAGCCTAACATAGCTTCAGAGCTGCACAGCTTAATATAGAGCCACGCTTAGGCTACTTCCAGTTTCAGTTTCCAGCCTAGGCTACTTCCAGTTTCAGTTTCCAAACAGCCCTCATTGGCTGACTTCGTTGCTATGCCTATTCTTTGGCTGACCTTGTTACCATGCTCTATTCCACTTCATGAATATACTCTGACAACCCATTTGCACTCTGATTCAGGTGACTCCGAGGTTACAGATAAACTTCCAAGTGGCCTCAGTGGCTCTCAGAGAGCTAACAACCAGATGACCACAAAGAATATAAATCCTTCTATTCCCTACCATTCAGTCAGAATTGAAGAAGCTTCTTGGATGAGAAACAAAACATTTTCAAAGAAAAAGAACCAAGAAAACCCAATTGCTTTTGGAAAAAGTGCCTTTGCAACATCAAGGTAGATCCTATTGCAATTACTTCATTGGATTTGCAAAAAGTCTTTGATAAAATTCATTGATAATACTGTTTGTTTATTCTTTCCAAATACTTTTTTTCTTAAAGTAGCTCTAAATTTTTATTGTTTTCCAAAAAAAAAATAGCTAAAGATAAACAGGATTATACATAAGTATCTTCTTCCTGAATCTTCTCCACCAAAATGTATTCAATTAACAAGTGGCTCAGCAGCCTTTTCTGGATACTCTCTTAAGCTGGTTTAAATAAGAACAATTGCCCTTGGAAATGATCAAGATGTCAAAATCGCTTTCATTCTGGCAATTTTGCTGAAGCCAAAAGTAATAGTTTAATTTAAATTGAAAATGCCCAGAGATATAGCTCAAATTGGCAAACTGAATTTAAAGAGATTGCTATCCAATTTGATCATTTGGATAGGTGGGCTGCGCTTAGGATATCTGGGCTAAAATTAACATATTACATAGGAGGAACCTCTGTTTTTCACTCAAGAAGCTCCAAATTCTGATTAGAGTTGGAGGTTTGAATGGCAAGTTAGTCCACTGAACAGTTCATCTCGCTGACTTTCTTAGAATCAACATGTTAGCCACCTCTTATAATTTATTGCAAAGCTCCAATTGTTTGGGGAAATTTGTTTCCCATATATTAGCAATAACAATAGCATTTAGACTTATATACTTCTCTATAGTGCTCTACAGCATATATATGTTATTTATTTTATTTATTTGATTTGTCAATCACTTACAAGATAATAGGTATAAGTATAAACATGAGTAAAAAAATACAGGAAATAGGTACAAAAAATGGGCACGACAGGGACAGTAGGCATAATTGTGCACTTATGCACGCCCCTTACAGACCTCTTAGGAATAGGATGAGGTCAATAGTGGATAGTTTGAGGTTAAAGGAATGGGGTTAGAGGATGTAACAACAGAGTCAGGTAGTGCATTCCAGGCATTGACCACTCTGTTGCTGAAGTCGTACTTTCTGCAATCAAGTTTGGAGTGGTTAAAATTGAGTTTGTATCAGTTGTGTGCTCTTGTATTGTTGTAGTTGAAGCTGAAGTAGTCACTAACTGGTCGGACATTGTAGCAGATAATTTTGCGTAGTACACTTAAGTCCAACCGTAGGTGGTGTAGTTCAAGATTGTCCAAGCCCAAAATCTCAAGCCTGGTGATATAGGGTATTCCGTTGCGAGCAGAGGAGCGTAGTACTCTTCTCGTGAAATACTTCTGGACTCGCTCAATTTTCCGATTATACAGTGTGGATTCCAGACAGATGAGCTATATTCAAATATTGGTCTAGCAAAGATTTTGTATGCCATAGTTAGCAATTCTATATTTCCAGAGGACAAGCTTCATAAGATTAGATTTACAACTCTAAATGCCTTTTTGGCAATGCTGTTAGTGAGCTCTGGCACTTAGGTCATTTGATATGAGAACTCCAAGGTCCTTGACAGTGAGGATTGTCAGTGAGGTCATATCCGCCTAGTTTATATTGCCCTCAGCAATCTGGGTCCTCATTTTACTGACCTCAGAAGGATGGACGGCCAAGTCAACCTTGAGCTGGTCAGGATCGAACTCCTGGCTGTGGGCCAAGTTTGCCTGAAACTACATTCTAACCACTATTAGCCACCAGAAAGGTTTGATGCTTATGAATATGGGGAATCAAAAATTATGAATGACAATGTGTATGCATTGTCTTCATTTATTCCCATCACCATCATTCACAAAGAAATGTACATGCTAGTTTGATCCCAAACTCCTACTCCTAACTACTCTAGATGTTTGTGAAAATTTACTCCTATATTAAGCTAATCAGAGCCACTGCTTTCAAAGGCTTTTGTTTAATGCTTCAATGTTGATATTTCCTCATCAACATTTTCCTAGAGCACTCTCTCGGAAGAGTGTATGTATGTGTGTTTGCAAGACACCATCACATTTATTCTTTCAAGATTCCCATATGGTGCTATTTAATTGGTTTTAGATATATGACTGCAGTGAGACATTTCGTTAAAAAGAAGGAAAGACTAAAATTGGCTTTTTCATTCTGTATCCTTCAGAACTGTTTACATTCACTATCAGTTATTTAAAGCACCATTCTGTTTAAACATCAAACTGTGAACCAATAGGAATACTGAATTAAATGAGAAAGTAAAACAAATTCTGTATGAAGAGAGAGCCATTGATCTCTTAGCAAAGTTAGGGTCTCACCTTACATTTTTTTCTTATATAAGTAAATTATATAGAAGTGTAAACCATAAAAGAAATAATGGCTGGAATTTAGACTTAGGGTCTCACCTTGCATTTTTTTTCTTATATAAGTAAATTATATAGAAGTGTAAACCATAAAAGAAATAATGGCTGGAATTTAGACTTCTTTGCAGAAACTCAGAATACAGGTCCTCAATAAAAGTAGTGTTTCTGTAAGCTTATAGATCTCTCTGAGGAAACATTTCAGTGGTCCTGTCTTGATTGGACTCTTTACGGTCTGGTGTGGTTAGCAGGGTCAGAATGGAAGTCTCTCAAATTGCTAGTAAAAACATTGTGAAACACCTCCCTCTAAAAAAAAGAAAACACATTATGGGTAATTAGGGAAGCACCAAGATTATAACAATCAGTTTGGATTGATCAATGTTATTTTCACTGAATACTAAATTTAAATTGTAAATGTAAGATCCTTGTTTATTGTTTCAGTGTATTTATTTCATTTTTATTGGACAATTGTAAGCCACCTAGAGTTGCCTGTGGTGAGATGAATGGCATATAAGTTTAATAATCTATATATATAAAAGCGAAATACCACTCACGCATCATCAGAAAATCTCCATAACCGAAAAGCCTACAAACTTGAAATTTGGCATGTATGTTCGTTCCTCTTGCTCACTCAGAAAAGATTTTTTGAAATGGCCATCAGAGCATTAGTATTTCCTATATTATTATTAATATGCTCTGATGCTAAGGAGTTCTACTCCCCCTCCCTACCTGAAAAGAAATTGTTCCAAATGCAAAACACAAGCACAGGAGTTTCAGTTTCAGTTTTAGTTTCACATCAGCAACCAGCTTTAGTATAGAACAGCTGAGCTAAGCCATGCCCAGGCTAATTGCTGTCTCCTTCTTGCTAACAGAGGAAATATTGTTTCAGTTTCTAAACAGCCCTCAACTCTCTCACACACTGACCAGATGCTAGTCAGATGAATATCAATGGATGGTGGTAAGCAGAGGCAGAATTTTCTTTTCCTTATTTTCCTCCCAAAAAACTAAGCCTGACCACATAGTTTCCTAGTGAAACACAGTTATCCAGCTAGTAAATAAATAAAATCAGTCTGACCCCCTTTTCTGAAGCATTAGGATGGGTCACCTGGTTCATGTTGAATTTTCCAGCTTCATAGCTGTCCTGCTTTTGGTTTCACATGCTCCGCACACAATTGCTGTGATAGTTCACAATTTACTTAAGGTCAAAGAAGTAGCTAAATAATCCCAAATTAGAATTTCTGGCAGAAGCTTGCCTGAATGACTGGCTTTTAACTACTCCAATCAACTCATAAGGTCCCATAACAAAAACTTCATACTTAACACAGTAATCAATAGATTTTGTTTTCTGTCTATCATAAAAAGCAATCTTGTTAATATCAGATCGCTACTGAGAGGCATCCCATCTAGCCTCACTTGCTTTCAGCTCTGAAGACTCTGGAACAGTTTCCTGGTCTTGGGAGGTTATTGAAGTGTATTACTCTTTTCCTCAGTTTTTGATAGCACTAGCACTAGCAGTTAGACTTCTATACCACTTCACAATGCTTTACAACCCTCTCTAAGCAGTTTACAGAGTCAGCATATTGCCCCCAATAATCTGGCTCCTCATTTTACTGATCTCAGAAGGATGGAAGGCTGAGTCAACCTTACGACTGGTGAGAATTGAACTGCTGAACTGCTGGCAGCTGGCAGTCAGCAGAAGTAGCCTGCAGTACTGCATTCCAACCACTAGGCCACCACAGCTCTAATCATCAGCTAAGCTTTCTACTCTTGGTTCAATTTCCTGAACTAGGTTCCTTTTACTCTTTTTTAGAGGAGAGAAGGAGCATCAGAAATATACGATTGCTAGATGTGAGGGGGACAATAAATTTAAATAAATAAATAAATATGCCTTATAGGCCAGAACTGGGTTCAGGAGAAAAAGAGCACAGCTCTGCTCTCAGTACAGATAGTCCTTGACATATGACCACATTTGTGCTCAAAATTTCTCTTGCTAAGTAAGACAGTTAAAGTGAGTTTTGCCCCATTTTGCGACCTTTCTTTCCATGGTTGTTAAGTGAATCACTGTAGTTATTAAGTTAGTGACACATTTGGTTAATCTGGCTTCCCCATTTGATTTTGCTTGTCAGAAGGTTGCAAAAGGTGATCCCGTGACTTCAGAATACTGTAGCCGTCATAAATATGAAGCAATTGCCAAGCTTCTGAATTTTGATCACACGACCATGGGAATGCTTCAACAGTTGTAAATGTGAAAAACAATTTAAAATCCTTTTTTCCAGCGTCATAATTTCAAACAGTCACCAAACTGTTATAAATTGAGAACTGCCTGTACTTGTCAACTGTTAAGACAGAATTTGCCTATCCTGCAAAGTTGTCCTAATGTGTTATGTATTATGTTTAAAAGAAGAAAGAGCATCCTTTTGCAAACAGATGAAGTTATTTATTCCTGGTCTCCTATATTGCATTTGGCACAATTGTATGAGCAACATGCATATGAAATTATAACTGAGTGACTTTTCCCTTTGAGGTCACATGAGCATTATCTGCCAAGTTAAGAGTCATCATTCCTTCTAATAGAAGTAAGACACTGGAAATTAGCTATCAGTGTTATATGACAGTGTACTCTCTATTCTGGGAGATTTGGTTGTTGTTTTTTTCACCTTGAGCTCTTTCCAATGCACCAGTTATTCCCAGGCATCCCAGCCAGGACACGGTCCAGATGCTCATGATGACTCAATCCTCACAATGAAGTTAAACAAGTGCAGAATACGGTCATGAGATTTCTAGGTTGTCTTACAAACTCTATTTTGGTTTCAGGAAAGACAAGGGAATGAGAAAATAATCCCTGCTCCTTATCATCCTAAAACATGGCAGTTGATTCTGTTCCCATAAGAAGTTCAGTACTTTCTGAACAACAAACAATAGTACAAAATAATATTTTAAACAACCAACAAGCCCTTTGTCTTTCAATGAATTGATGAATTCCGATGCAGTACAGAAAGTGCCCAAAGATTATAAGGCCTAGTAGTCCTCCCTTAGCCACAAAAGCTAACTTGAGGGACTGAGACAGTCTCTCTCTCTCAGCCCAGCCCAGCTCACAGGCACGTTAATGTGAGAAAAAGAAGAAGCAGGAACCTTATTTTTGCTGCTTTGAATTATATCAAGTAAATGCTGATTACAGCAATAGCAATAGCACTTAAACTTATATACTGCTTTACAGTGCTTTACCGCCCTCTCTAAGTGGTTTACAGAGTCAGCCTATTGCCCCCAACAATCTGGGTCCTCATTTTACCGCCCTCGGAAGGATGGAAGGCTGAGTCAACCTTGAGCCTGGTGAGATTCGAATTCCTAGAGTGGGCAATGAGGAGTTAGGCCTGCAGTACTCAATTTTAACCACTGCACCAGTACAGCTCTTCAAGTTATTACTATTGTAACTTGAAGATAACAATCATCCTCATGCTTCCCGATACTGAAGAAAACACAAAGCCTCCATGGACCCATACAACTATCGAAATATATCAGGGCAACACCACCCCCAAAACTGAGTAAGTGCGCAGCTCATAGCTCATGCAAGAGAATTTTTTATTTAAAAATGAGAATGTTTGGACCAGTCTCCCTCACCCAAATAAAGTCTCTGTGGACAAGGCAGGGACTAAAATCCTTGTTCACAAAAACTGCAAAACGGGAGGCAAGCAAACGGTGTTCACTTAATTACAGTGCTACCAAGGGAATAGTCTGTGCTCAGCCAACTCACCTTACAACCGGATAAAGACACAAACCACATTTCTTCCTCAGTCCCACTTTGACACTTGTCCTCCCAAGGGGAAAAAAATGAGTAGCCCTCTCTATTGTCTTAAGTTCACTACAGTCCAATTTGGCAAAGTGAGAGTAAGGAGCCCTTAATGGCGCTGGCTTTCTTTCCTTGAAATCATCCTCCAACCTTAATCTAAATCATTTCCAGATCGGATTTTCCCCCTCCCTAACAGCAGCGAGAGAACAACCACTTGGCATCAGTGAGAGCAAAGCCCAGGCATGTGTTTGTATCCCTGTTGGCATAGTTTGACCCTGGGTACATCCAACTTGCTATTCTCTGCAAGGCTAGAATTAGCACCGGGATTCCCCACCCACCCCCCAGTGACCAGCCCATCCCTTCCCGCTATTCTGTGGGATTCACAGGGAAGAAGGAAAGTGCCAGAGGGACACACTTTCTGCCTGAAGGAACAGAACACAGTGGAATATTTTTAGAACAAGTCTTGCAGAAGTGATGCAAAGCGTGAGAGATACAGCAGGGGTGTCCACAGATCTAGGCAGGGGTGGGACTCAAAATTTTTAACAACCAGTTCTGTGGGCATGGCTTAGGTGGTGGGTGTGACTTAGGTGGTGAGCGTGGCTTGATGGTCATGTGACTGGGTGAACATGGCTTGGTGGTCATGTCATTGGCTGGGTGTGGCCAACTCAGGATCACTCACATCAAGACATGCATCTCCTCGCCTGGCCTCTCATGACTGTAGGGATGCTGCAACAGTTGTAAGTGTAAAAAATGGTCATGAGTTACTTTTTTCAGTGCCATTGTAACTTTAAATGGTCATTCCACACAAGCAAAATACCAGCAAAGGAGGGGAAAAAAACTCCAGAGACGTTTCTGAGACAGGAAGTCTAGTCCTGCCAAGAATGTAATAAGGATTAACGGAGAGGCAGTTTCTATAAGCAATACCAGAATGTTTCCTTCATGCCTTCCTTACAGGATTAGGCCACTAATTTCTTCTAACAACTGGTTCTCCAAACTGCTTATAATGTTAACAACCGGTTCTAGCGAATAGGTGCGAATTGGTAGAATCCCACCCCTGGATCTAGGATCCTGGAGGTAAGGTGAAGGGTATCAGAAAGAGACAATTCAAGAGAAGGACTGAAAATAGAAAGTGAATCTCTCTTTTTGTTTAGCATTTAGGGCCTGGCTGCAAACATCTGGAAGTCCATCAGATGGGAGCAAAGAAATAGAAGTCTCTGTGTATCTTCGCTGCTATCTAGTGGTCAGCTATGTTCATGAAGCTTAGAGTTGCTAACCCTGCAGCGTTGAAAGAATGACACAACCCAAATCATTTTTTCATACAGAATAAATACTCTTTAAAATCCTCTTGGATCAGATGATCCTTGGCACCATCAGTGGGAGCAGGTGCCCTTTTTCAGAGCAGTTTCCACCTTCACCCTGCACCTAGAAATACCTAATCATACTAAAAGTCTGTTTCTGTTGTGAAAGGTGCGAACAGTACTTTCTGAAGGCAAATTCTAAATCTGTATGAAGAACCTAGTATACAGACTTATTATAGAAGTAGTTCAAATAATTGATGGTACTTTCTCTTTTTTTCTTCAGTCTCATAAATTATTTTGGATTCAGACTAATACTAGGGGAAGAATTAGGCATTCATAGAATCCAAACCAAAGCAATTCAAAACATAATGCAGAAGTCTGCATTAAATTTCCTGAAGTCTTCCACCACATGTATGCAACTCGACTCTTTTAAAATTTGCTGCAGCCTATTAATCATATCTGTACCATATCAATGTGTCTGAGATGAAAATCCCCCCAGATCCTATCCACCATTAAGTATGATTATTATGTAAGATCAACTCTGACTCTTAAAAATAACATTTTACCTACTCCTTTCTCTAGCATTGGGAATTAAAGATACATTTGTGAGGTGAGGAGCTTACCACTTAATTCCCTTTGGACTGTATATGTCTGTCTCTCCAATTAACCTGTACTATATTTTGAACAGAAAAACAAACAAAATGCTTTTAAAAAAAAAAAACTTCATCCATATTTCCTTTGGAGCAGATTCCTATTAAGCCTTAGAATATCCTCATGGATAATTAATTACTGTTTTTTTTGGGGGGGGGCACTTTCAGGTATAGGTGAAATTCACATTGTAGATTGTTCTATGTGGTACAGCATTATACATTTAGGAAAAGTAGTATGTTTTCTCCTTGACAGTTGTTTTTTCCCAAGCGCCCCCATTTGAATTGAGAATCGCATTAGATTTTGCTTATAGCATGAAGGAAGACATTTTGCCACCAGAGAAAAGTCAGTATGTTGTGCATAGTCTGGAATATTGATTCATTCTTCTGTAACATTGAGTAGTTTAACTGAATGCAAATAAAAAAGATTAACAGGCCATTCCCTAAAATAGTTTCTCTTTCAGCCTTTTGTCATATTATATTATGGCTCTACATACTGATTATTTATTTACATGGGCATAAAGAACACCTGACTCTGAGTGACTCTGCACTATTTGCATTATAATACCTAGAACAATAGACAGATGATACACATCTAGAAAGTGTGTATTTGTGTGTGTGTATAATATAGCATCACAGAATCTTACTGGGGCTCACCAGAGACCTACCTAGCCTGGGAGAATAACCCAGGTTTTCAGTGCTTTTCAGAATATCATCAGAGCGATAGCCAGCCAGATCTCTGAGGGATGCTATTCTAAAGAACAGGCACTGCAACAGTGACCTATACAAGAAACAGTTTTCTGCATTTACATCCTCCAATTTGGGAAGAGTTCATGGGACTAACTACAATGCAGTTGCACTAGCCTTGCACTGCTATAACAAAGGTGGTTTCTGAAATCAGCATTTATGCTAATTGAAAAAAAAAGATGAATTAATTAGTACAACAGAAGGATCATTACTGAACATACATTTTTGGGAAATCAAGACTTGGTCCATTTCTGTGCTTTTCTGTGACTTTCATCTTTTTCTGTGACTTTCATCTTCAGGCATCACCCTGTTCTAGAATCTATAGAGCTTTTTACATTTAAAATGTGTTTTCAATGCAACCAAGAGTTCCATGCTCTCCTGCAGTGCTATAATTGCAAAGGGTTCTAGGACAGTTCTGTAATGTCACCAAGGTCATCAAGCCCCTGACAGACTACAAGTGCTATTTTGCTTAACACAGGCCAGAGCCTTCCAGGTGATTTGTAGAAAATAGATGTGGTCCATACACAAAACCTATCATGCTTCATGTACCCTATGCTAACAGCAGTGCTGCGGGTGAAAACATGCAGTTGGACGAAGAAGTTGCACTTGCTAGTCTATGTATGACAAAATTAGTTTCATGTGGGAATTCCAATTAATTCTGATTATGTTCTGGATGCACTTAAGTGATAAGTTACGATGTTTTGGATCTGATTTATAAAAAGTGCTTTGGAGACTATTGAATGACTCCTTTGTGTCTTCTTAGGGGGTCATATAGCTGCCTTCTGTAGTTGCCATGTATCGTATTTTTTGGGCTATAAGACGCACTTCCCCCCCCTAAAAAAAAGTGGGTGAAAATGTCTGTGCATCTTACAGAGCGAATGTTGTCAAAGCCCCACCCACTCTCTGGCCCCCACCCTTCGGCCTCTGCCTCCCAGCAATTAGCCTCCTTGCAGCAAACAGCAAACAGCCTGGTCAGTTTCAGCACAGCCTGATTTAGCACGAGTAGCTGACTGACAGTTGGATTGGCATCCCGGAATACCAACAACCACCTGTTCCAGACTCATCATCACCGGTGCTGCCCATCACCACTGACACCTATCACCGCCTCCATGTGCCCCTTTTTCGGCCTTTGCACATCCCATTTTTATCCTCCGCGCGTCCCATTTTTGGCCTGTTCAGGTAGTGGGGATTGCCTATCTAGTGCCAATTTGCCTTGATTGTTAGTAGATCAGATTCTTGTGTACAGATAGCATAATGAAATAAACTCATAGTACTTTGAACTCTATCCTGGCTCCTGGTTTCTTGTGCCTGACAATGCATGGTCCTATTCAATAAGCTTCCAAAAATGCATTAGATTTGCTTGAGCATTTACAAGTGCCTATCTACTGAGATCTGGCAAATAAAAAAACAAGCCAAGGGAAAATAAATGGGCATGTCTGCCAAATAGACTGTAATTAATCCTTAAACATAGGGATAAAGCTTTAGGCTACACTCCGGCTGTTCGTGGATAACTACATACTGCTGATCTAGATCTAGTTTTTAAAATGGAATAAAAACAAAATTTAAGGGGGAAAATAGTTAAGAATCGGTTATAAATGATTACTTATTTGGAGAAAAAGATTAAGATCATCATTCATCCATGACAGTTCCAACTCAGGATCAATTTATCTAGAACAGGGGCTCCCAAACTTGGCAACTTTAAGACATGTGGACTTCAACTCCCAGAATTCTCCAGCCAGCTCTAGAATATAGCAGTCAGATCCTTTATGGGATTTTATTAAAGGGAACACAGTATTGTGCTGTAGTGACCCTCAGCTTAATTCAAGGACCGGTTCGAAGTTCTGCTATCAACTTTTAAAGCTTGAGTCAATACCTGGTGTGTCCCATTCTTGCTAAGGAAGCACAGCTAAGCATGACACGGCTACCTGTGGTACAACAGGCAGCAAAACCTTCTTGGATTGGTTCTTGCCCTTGTCTTTGGAATGTCCTGGTTACAGAAGCTGATTTGCATCACTCATAAGGGACAATCAGGTTTAGGTACATGTTAAGAGAAGAGGGTGCTACCTAGACGCATGCTTGTTATGGCCAGGGAAGCCAATGAGGGAAGTCCATGCAAACGTAATGATGTTGATAGGGCCAAGGTGCTCTGGAAGGATGACGCATTGAGAGCTGTGCAAAGCTTCAAAGGGGAACCTTATCTCAGCACAGCTGTGACTGGCACATGGCTTCAAAACAGCTCCCTTCTTTGGAGCCAAGAGAATGTGCCACTGCCTTTCTGCAAATACACAGGACATGTGCAGAAGCCATTTGTCAAGGAAGGTGATGGATTGAGATAGACTCAATTTGGCCCTTAAGCAAGGCAGAATGGCACCACTGTATACATGTGCCTATTAAGCATCTTCCCCTGTCTGAGTCTTCTTCCCTCCATAAAGTAGTTTTTTCACTGTTTTTTTTTAATTATTATTTTCAGAGTTTTCATTCTCGTTATATAGCTGCCATAGCTAGGTCAACAGATGGTTCACAAGTGTTAGTATTAAGTAGTAAAACTAGACACATGAATTTTTTAAAAAGATCAAACAGTCATTTGGGAGGGAGGGATTGTTTCTTTACTGTAAGAACACTCATTTTCCATCTCATCCCTAGCAATTGTTTCTCTCCAAGGATATTCTCAATGCTGCCTTGAGTTTTAGGGGTGCTTTCTCAACTGCTCTTGTGCCACAGGAAGGACATCTATCAGGGGGAAGGGCCTTTCAGGTGGGCACTTCTCTTTATGATCTCTGGCCAGAGGTTATAGCTGAGCAGTTTGTTCTCATGAGGCTCCAGACTGACTTACACAAAGTGATAAACAGTAAAAGCCCTTCTGATCATATGAGTCATCTAATCACCTTGCAGAATGCCAGGATAGTCACAAACATAGCAAAGATTGTAGCTCCTCTTCAGTAAAAAGCCGTAGTAACAAGTTAACTGACTTTTTTCACCAAATGCAAACTATGAGCCTGCATATGCTTTCAGGGTGCATGTTCAGTTGCCTATTCCAGAACTCAAGAGCTGATGTTTTCCTTAAAAGCCAATATGGATCCTGAGATACTGCCACACATTAGCAGCACCTAAGCAATAATGTATCTGTTGTTTCACTAGGAATTAATCATCAATTAAGGACTGAGTTCAGACTACCTCCAGCCTTAGTAGCTTTTAGGAAGCTATTAAAAATGGAACTTTTTCTAAGAGTACCCTCCAACCTCTTCTTGTAACTTTTTTTAAAAATCATCTTTCAGTATTATTGCAAATTGAGTTGTATGTTGTTTTAATTCTATTGTTTTTACTGACATTAAAATCAAATCACTAAGAATTGCAACATTTCAGCAGGATAAAAACTGAGTAAGTTAGTAAACAGTAACCAAAGATTCACACGACTTCAGATGCAGATAGTGTTGATGCTACTGCAGAAGCCCTTTGAGTTTTCCAGTCAGCCTTCTTCATCCAGTGACTGGAGAGCCACTCCCTATGCTTCCAGGGAGTTTTACTCACTGCTTACTTCACCCAACTGGAAAGTTGAAATCTGAGTAAAGATGGCTGACTGGTAAGTCACAATCAGTCACTTTTTGCCTTTAAGCAAGGGCTGAAAATACCCAAATTACAGTATTAAATATTGTATATGAATATATATGCATAAATATCCTTGTCACGGCATACTTTAACAAAGACATGGAGCTGATCCATCGTTTGTCATGCTTTTGGTCTTTCTAGCGAGTCATTCTTGCTCTCTTCCAAACATATTTGCTTTTAAAAAGAAGAGGGGGTTGAGTGGGAGAGACAAAACTAACAAAGCAACAACCAGCTCTTGTTGGAGTATGTGTATAGAAGTGGTGGGGTTAATTTTTTTTTACTATCGGTTCTGTGGGCATGGCTTGGTGGGCATGGGGTGGCTTGGTGGGCATGGCAGGGGAAGGATACTGCAAAATCTCCATTCCCTCCCCATCCCACTAACCTGCTTTCCAGCTCTGTTCTCCTGTGCAGGGCAACAAAAGAGGACCCAGCCAATCAGCTGGGACTCAATGGGAGGCAGAGAAGAGATCCATGCAGGGTCAGTCATAGGTGGTTTTCCAAACTACTCAAAATTTCCGCTACTGGTTCTCCGAACTACTCAAAATTTCCGCTACTGGTTCTCCAGAACTGGTCAGAACCTGCTGGATACCATCTCTGGTGTGTGGAAATAACAAAGAACTCCCTCAGAAGGACTGGGAAAGACGGCATGGCCACTGGAAAGGTGTCTTATGGGAATTTCAGTCAGTGGGAAAATATTTGCCCTGTAGCTCCAGAGGAAACACTGCAAAAGTGTCATTACAATATTCTCCCTGAAACAGAAGACATTGAGCCAAAATTTAATCAGTTCAGCCTGCCAAGATCTAAACATCCCCTAGAGCATCATAGACACCCAATGCACAACCACAATCTAAGATTGATATCGCCTCAAGTATGAAGGAATTGCACTGTTTTGGAGCTGTTCAAGGTACATCCTGATTTCAGAACCACAATCTTGTCCAGCTAGATGCTCCAATACCTGAAAGATTGCCTTTTTCACAATAATTTCATTCCATTGTTCAGCAAATATTGAAAGACCTTTTTTTCATTTTTCTCTATACTGTATATAGTGCACATACACTTACATACATATTACCAATGGGATGGGATTGCTCTAGTTTCAGAGAGAAAGCAGTGGCAAAGTGGGGAGAGAGTGGATATGAATAAATGGGGAGAGATAGCTGGGAGAGAGTGGATATGAATAAATGAATACCAACTGCAATAATGTGAATGTCCAAAGAAATTGGGTTTCTTAAATCAAGAGATTTAAATTTCTTAGCCAAACTTCCACTGGTAAGCATATTTTATAGAACTCAGTTGGAAATGTAGTCACCTCACCTTCTCAACCTATTTTTCTGGAAAGGTTATACATTGGCTGGGAGCATCCAAAATAGTTGGGGTGAGTGATTGCTTCTTGAGGAACCTCTTTCAAAACAAGATACTAATCACCAACATCTTAACCCAGCCTTGTGTCACCTCCTGGAGTGTTTACCAAACCAGGGAAGAAATCCTGGTCATAGTGATTGACTTGGAATGATCAAGTATCCTTTTAACTTCCTCAGGAATAAGAGATTAGGACTTCCTTGGGAGGTAAGGTGAGCTGAAGATGGCTCTGTAACACAATAAACTGTTATGAATTATTAGTGAATTACAGCTTGTCAGAATCACCTTAATCTTTAACTAGCATCCCCAAGAATTGCTTGTTTGGGCAATCTCATAATGAAATGATGCCGAACATGTAGTTTAATTGTGTGTTTTGTCTGGTTCATTCCCATGTTATGTATGACCTTATATTACTGCCCTATGGGCACGGGAACTCCCTTGCAACTATCAACCACATCTGTCCATACATGCTGTGCTGTTTATTTCAATAGAATGGAGCATCATATCTATGCCGGGGTGAGCAATTAATTTTCTCAAGGGACCATATGAGAAACTGGGACTGCTGTGGAGTTGAACCAGTGTAACTATCTTCCAAGTGTGTCACTTCAACTCCTCAGAGCACTGCACAGGTGCAGAAAAACACTTTCTCTCCTCACCCTCCTGCAACCACAGCTGACTGAGAGAGAGCATGGGTGGCTGTGCAGAGTTCAACCTGAGTTGGCTTCTTCTCCTGCCCTCTGCCCACTTGACATCTGATTTCTAATTTCCAACTGACCTCAAATGGGCCAGACAGGAACAACCAAAAAGCCGAATGTGGCCTGGAGGCCATAAAATGTCCAGGTGAAATATATCCCATGGACTGACACAGTTCTTACCTAGCATAGTTATGAGACAAGAGTCCTATGATCTATTTAATCCAATGTCTTTCTCCAAGATATATTTTACAAATAATTGAGGTGGAATATCTCTTCAAAGAATTCAAAGCCACAAAGAGAAAGAATTCCAACATCTTTGTCAACTCATAATCTTGCTTGATTATATCTATCAGGCCTCATTTTTTACATTTCTTAGAAAGGGAGGGAGGGAGGGAGAAAGAGAGAAAGAGAAAAAGAGAGAAAGAAACAAACTTACAGTTTTTTTAAACTCTAAATATACAAAACCATACAGTTTGAGAAGCCCATGAAGCTACAGTTGTCAGAGTTCAGCTGTGCTTCAGTGCTACATTGCACCTTCACTTAACAAAACTTAGTATACAGCCTTTCTGTTCCTAAATCTAACCAGATACGTGTAATATAACAGGTTTTGTTTGGTGATTAAATCTACACTTCTCTAGTAGTATTTGAACATATGTTGTTTGGGGATGGCTGGATGATACACAATATGCTCACTGCAACATTGAACACCTGAACATATGAGCACGTATCTCACCCAATTCTATTATTTTAAATATTTCTGCAGTGGGGATGTGTGATTAGATTAATCTCTCAAAACAACTGACAAAATGACTAGATTAAAATCCAAAACTAAACTAGAAAAAAACTCTGGCAAGATCACCGCCAATCTGAGTAGCTAAGTATTGGCTAAAATTCCATCTTCTTTCTTGTACTGTTTTGTAATCAGGACACAGGCTTTTCTAAAATAAATGTGGTTGCTGAGAAATAAGCCAATAGTTCTGAATAACATTAACTAGCTAGGAGCTTAAACTGATTACTTCAAAACAAAAATAACAGCATAGCTCCCAACATTTTTAGTTGGCACAGCTGTTAAAAAATCCAAAACTGAAAAGCTGGAATATTTCTTTGCTCTGCAGCAAAGGAACAAATGCATGTAAACAAGGGTAATATACACTACAGATGTCAATATTAATCAATGGGGTATCAAAACAAAAGACAAGAGCAATTATCAAAGATTCCATTATCAAAAGCAATAATCAAGTCTTCCACTCAAGCACTAACTTTTCTTTTGCTGGGAGTAAAGGGTCGATGGGGAGTCTAGAGCATGTTTTCTTTGCATCAGCCAGGAAGCTAAAAAGCATCAATTCTGATTTTATCAACAGCAACCATAATTTCCCAAAACCAAAACCAAGCCAAAAGTTGCCTTCAAAGTCAATTTCTGAAATATTAGAATGTATGCAGTGTACAGTAGTCATTTTTTCCCTCTCCAAAATATCAAAACACTTTATCTGAAAATTAGAAATGGTAACATTTGCCATCTACATTGATTTGTCATGATGCTTCACTACATGGAAGATCCATGCAATGGATTTTAAGCCCTGCTCTTGCAAGTGGTAAATGCCCACCGTTAAAGGTCTCCAGCTATAGCCTGCGGTAGACGAGACAGTAAAGGAATACCACTGTACTCACCAGTGACTGCTGATACCATAGTGTCCTTTTTAGAGGGGTATTCCCAGTCATATCCAAGATTTCCAAATTAGGAAATTGGGCATTGTGGGGGAGATGCCTTCTCTTTAGCCTGCCTGTAGCAGGTTCATGGAATGAGAAATAATAGATGTCCCTCCGAGTTCTCTGGCTGAAGCCTGCTCCATGTATGTGGGTGGGGGTGGGGGGAGTTATGTAACCAGAGACCCCCACTTGTTTATGCTGTGACACAGGCGTCATGGCTTTACTTAATATCTTTTAACTGCTGCCCTGGCATTCAGTCAGCCCAGTAAATTAAAAGGTGGTAAGATTTCTTTCTCCTGGCTACAGCAAGTTTGTTTATGTCCCTGGACATTGATTCTGGAATAAGAAGGGGAAACAATCTGAGGTTTGAGGGGAGAGGAGAATAAGAGGATGTCAATTCTTTGACCCAGAGAGACAAAACAGAACAATGGAGAGGATGAATTACCATAATTACTATATTTACAGAGATATTGTGGTGATGCTGCCAACTTTTCCCTCACAGAAATGCAGGATCATTATCCACCATGTTTGGGATATTTTGAATGCCCTCTCAACCCTTAATTCTCCCAGGAGGCTGAAGTCCAATCCCACAAGCTTCACAGACGTGAAAGAAGGCTGTGGTTGCAATCCTTGTGGACAAACAGGCACCAATGAAATCAGCAAGACATAATTCTAGCATAATGAGTAAGAAGATCCATAATTTCACCCCATGAAATCAATTCTACCTATTTCCCCTGAGGTTACCATGTTTTAGTCAGTCGAAAAGTCCATTAGAAATGTCTGCTAAATTAAGTCATGCCAGAATGGTTTGTCAACCTTTTGAGCCCTATTGGCTACATAACAGAGCTTGTGAAATTAGGAATCAAAGCCACAAAAACATCAACACATCTCACTGGTTATTGGCTTGCATAGTGCATCCTTCCTGCTTTTGCACAATCTAATTAAAGCAAGCTCAGATAGTTCTGAAGTAGATTTTTGCTCTTCTAAAACCTGTCAGCAAAAACCCAACACCAAGGATACATTTGTATCTAATAAACTGACTTTAAAAGGAAGCAAAAACATATAACATAATCTTCAGGGACAATATGACAGTGTAACCCATATATTCTAACCTTCACACAGCAAACAAACATGGTAAACAAAAACAGCAGGAAAGATACCACTTTTGCTAATAGCAGTAAAGATAAAAATAGCATCACTGGTTTAGTTGGTTAATGTGTTCTTGTTTCAGTGAACCTAGTGGCTCTGGACAGTTGAAAGACAAAAGAAAAAAGATACTGCATTGGATCTTAAGCTCTTTCTTATTCATAGCTTTCCAGTCAGAGTTGTCCAGGAAAAAGCTCCATACTTCTCCCCTGCTTTAAGGTAAGGATATGACTAGAATGCTTTCTGATTTCAGTTCAAGGATGCCTATCAGGAATACTTCCAAATATATTAAACGTGAAGAACTTAAATTCTCAATGCTGATCTTTTTTTAAACTGCAGCATTAATCTTTTCTTATCCTATCACTGTTTAACAGTAGCTTCAAGAATATGGTGTTGAAGGTTTGACAGGAAAAATCTAGATGTAATTCTCTCACAAGTGAAAGAGGGAAAAAGAGGCACAGAATTAGGAAAATGAGATTACTTTTTATTTTGGCATATATGAAAGCAATTTATATACAATATATATAGGCAGTGATTTTAAAAAACTTTATCATTTGGTTGACAAAACACTTTTTTAAAAAATACAAAAATAAGTGTTCTTTAAAAAGAGCACAAAATATTCCAAATGTATTTTCAAAGGTTTCAAGTTAATTAGAGGAAAGAAGCTATTTCTCAAGCACTGCAGCAAGTCCAGGGGCTACCAATCTACTGGAGCTACTGAGTGCCTGGCTTGTTATGTTTACAAAAGAGTATATATTCACACATATCAAGAAAACTATCTTGCATCTGTTCCAAAGACCACTGGAAAGTCAAAGACAAGATAGGTCCCACCCAAGGAGCTATTTACAGTAGTAGAACTAGATTCTGAAAAATAATGGGTTTAAAATCTTCCTCTCTACTTTCTATCCTGTGCCACTCCAGGCTATCCTTACAAGCAGAAGAGCAAAATATTTCCTGTCCTACATTAAAAGCACTTCCAGTTTATGTTAAATCATAAACTGTTTCAAATCAGTAATTTTAAAAACAAATAATAAGCACAATAACAAACAGAAGCCTTTCAACCAAGCTAATGCTATTCACTGAAGGAGCAGGTAGTGTTGGAATCATAACCTAAAGCTATTACAACTTAGAAACTTACAGTTTTATGTAACTGGAAGCATCTTGAAGAATGAAAATTATTATGATTACTTCCAATTCCTGCTTTCAATTTTCTACAAGAATGATCTAATTTCACTGTAGAAAATATTCTAACCAGCAAGCATATCATGAAAAGTTTAATAACAAAAACTAGTAACTTAGTGACTGCTTGAATATCTATGTGCATAAAGCAACATTAGCACTGGCCTACCATTCTAACTTGGCCATCATAGCCTGCAAAAGCCTCCATTTTTAGAGTTAAGGTTCCCTTTCAAGCCTACTGCTATGGGCAACCAAACATCAATTCAAATTAAAAAAGAATTCAATGTGTAACTTTTAAGAAATGTTTTATATCTTTTTTTTTATAAAAATAATTACATGAAATTTTAAACTCACATTTTCTATAAACACATAAAATCATTAAAGTGCTCCCCATCAATCAGTTTTTGGCACATGGAGAGAAAAACCCCAGAACAATGGCCAAATCCTACTCTGAGGAGTAATTTTAGCAAACTCTGCACACGGTGTAAGAAATTTGGCATGGCTAGGCATTATTTACTTACAGGCTATAGCTTAGGATACCTCAGATTTTTTTTAAAAAAAAAGAAACAAGAAAGCAAATAGCATATGCCATAGCTCATCAGTCAAATTTTCACTGTCATACAAAGTTTAAACTCATCTGATAGCCATGAAGATCATAACAATATAATTAATTCTCAGAAACTATCCCTGGAAATAGGTAAAGGTCTTGGCAGAGAGTGCTACAGTACTCTGACATCTCCTTACAACGATGAAACTCTGTGCCAGGGGCATGGCCTTCACGGTGTTTGATTAGTCTGTTTACCTGTAAGACAGAAAATAATAAAAGGTTATCTAAAAATGTAAATAGCTGCCAAAAAGAAAAAGAAAATATGAACACCTATTACATTGTGTCTCAGAAGTTCTGCTGCACCATTTTGGGTGGGCTGCAGTTTGCCAAAAGTGGCCCAAAAAACAGCCTGTTTTAGGTTTTGGCTGAGATAAAATCCAGTGAGAAATACAGTAGGGTTTGTACACCTTCTCCTCTGCACAATCTGTGCTTTGACAGACTTATCTCTCCAGCACCCTCTTTTGCTCTGTCTCTTATCTTGCTCTTGAAGTCAAGGACATCAGCAACAATTATGGCTAGATTGGGGGAGGGAGCCACTCAAGCAACATACTCGACTTTCCTTTCCATACTTTCCTTAGTCACCATGGCTAACATATATGACTTTAAGAGCAATATAAGAGGAGGTAAGGAAAGAAAAGGTCTGAGAAGGTAACAGGGCAGAAAGCCAGATTAGTTGGATATGCTACCTTTAAACCTATGGTGGCAGTGATTATCCAACCAGCAGTTCCCACTCCATGCTCTCTTCTCAGTCCCTTTCTTCCCTACCTGCCATCCCCCTCATCATTCTGCTATCTGAAACTCAAGTATTTTGATTCAAGCACTGACTATTCGAGACTGGTGGGGGGGCCGTTCTGCATATCCTTAGTGCAGACAATTACTTTAAATTTAGACATAACATAAAATAAACAAAGCACAGTATCCCTGCCCACCTTGACCAGCATGTCAGCCACATGCATGTTTCTGGCATCCTCAGCAAACACAGAAGAAAGAGCTTCTATATACCATGATCCACGTTTGGTATTTCTCATAGCAGCCGTACCTACAAAAAAAAAGCTAATTAAAGGAGAAATAGAAATATCTTAGCTGCATAAGAGGAGAAATAGTGTGATAATATGACAGCACTTGTATTATCCAAACTACCTTTCAGACAGGCATATCCACAGATCATATCAGAGCAGGTGGGGAGGCGTAATTTAGGATTTTCCTTCTTGTTGGCATCACTCTCTTCACAGCCAGGAGAATTGGCCCGGTCATTCCCATCTATCTGATCCACTCCACGGTCTGTCTCATCTAACAAGAGAAAAAAGATCAACCCTATGCAACTCTATTGTATATCTTTGTTAAATCACAGGCATACTCATTTAATCCTCAATCAGTGGTTGCAACTCTTAGATAGACTTTCATATCTGTATTCACCAGTAAACCTGGTGTCGCAATGGTTAGAATGCAGTATTGCAGGAAAACTCTGCCTGCAGCCTGGCGTTAAATCCTAATGGGACTCAAGGTTGACTCATCCTTCTGAGGTCAGTAAACTGAGGACCCAGATTTTTGGGGGCAATATGCTGACATTGTAAACCGCAGAGTGTGGTAAAGCACTATGGAGCAGTATAAAAGTTGAAGTGCTATTGCTGTGTGTGATATAAACTAACTTTTCTTTAAACAGTCCTCTTATTAATTAACCTTATATAGCATTCACAAGCACAGAAATATGATGTAGATAAAAGTATATGCAACACCCATATCAAAAGTAAGGAAGAGACATGACTGGTAAATTGCAGTCCCTTAGTTTACTTAGGATATTTTCTGTCAGAAGCTTTTCGTGGAAGTTAAAGAGATTGGCTAGAAAAGGGAAGCCACCTACTGGAGAGACAGGCTGGCTTTCGGAAGAGGTTAATCCATGACTGATCAGTGCTTGCAACATCTAATCAAGAGGTATTCGATACACATCAGGGTTTGCTATATGAATTTTCTCACGACTTAATTCCATGTTTGACTCTTATGACTTGACTCTGGGAAAAACTAAAAACCTCTCCAGTTAATTAATACTTGCTGTTTCTTAGTCATGCTCTTTACAATAGCAGATCCCTGACAGTCAAATGAACCCTTAAGGCCATTCACAACCCTTAAGGCTGTTCTAACTCACAAGAGTATTAAACATACTTGTCCCATTCCTCCTGCATAGCGCTTTTCTGCTCTACCCAGATGATGTAAGAATCCTTTCCGATGGGACTTAGTTGTGTCTTGGTAATCCTAGCTCTATAACTGAAAATAAACTATTAAAACCTTCAAACCAAACATTTTGCAAGGAAGCCTGGTATATAAACAGGAGTATAATTGAACAGGTCTCATCTTTTAAATATCTGGGGATAGTCTACAAAATTCAGGCATCCAGAATGCTCATAAGAGCTATTTTGTCTGAAACAAACAAGCACTTTGTTGCCACTGTGAATTTTTTATTTTTAAGCAAAGAAAGATATTGGTAGCTCCAACTAGCTAAAGTTGGTACAATTTATAGAGATCAATAGAATATTTGTAATTCAGAACTGAACTGTGAGATCCTTGGTAGTTTGAGCTTAGTGGATTTCTTGCAGACATTTCATTACCAAACTAGGTAACATCATCAGTGCTACAAGAGAGCAGGATTTGCTTTCATTTTATATACTAGTGACTTGCCGTATTAATGGGTTTGATCCTGGTGGTTCCCTGCTTAGGCTGTTATTTACTGTTAGCTTGTTTGTTGGTGCTGATACCCCAGTCAGTACACCAATCAAGGAACTACAGCCAAATAAGTTAACGGTAAACACAACTGCCTGATCAATACCCCTCTCACCAACACTGACAAGGCAAGCCACTGGTATATAAAACGAAAGCAAACTCCATTATCTTCTAGCACTGACGATGTTATCTAGTTTGGTAATGGAATGTCTGCCACAAAACAACCAAGTTCAGAGAGCACCAAGGATCTCACATTTGCAATCAGTTGAGTTTATTTCCAAGACTGCACTTGTGAACCTTGTCCAGTTTAATGCTGGGAGATGAAATTTAATATAAAGCAACTTTAACATCATCACTCTTCTCTACCACTTACTCTCCCTAGGCCAGTGGTCCCCACGGCTTGGTGGCCCAGCGGGGGGAGGGTGGAACCAGCCCACAGAAGCAGCGGGATGGTGCACCTGCGCATGTGTCAGCCTGCCACTCATGCAAGTTGATGCACACATGCACTGGCCACATCTTACGCAGCCTAGTTCCAAACAGGCCATAGCCTGGTAGTAGGTCACAGTCCGGGGACTGGGGACCCCGTCTTAGGCTATGAGTAAGCCAAAACCACTAATAGGAAGAATACAATGAATATTGGGTGCCAATCTGACTTAAATGCATCACTTTTTAAAAAAATGAAAGTAAATGGCAGCTTTCTCATAGAAGGGCTTTTATTTTGGCTCAGTACAATACTTTCCCTTCAATTGAACTCGAGGGAAGGTATCTTTTCCAGAACAACTGTGCCCTTGTGATGACAGACAAGTTGAAACTATCAAGCATAACCTTCTCAACTGCTCATTTAATGGTGTTGGCCGTATTGACATTCTTTATTCTCTAAATTGCCAAGCCATACAGATCAATTTTATATTTGATTACTTTCTGAGTATCTCCTCCATAACTTATGTTACATTCTGCACCAGCAGTAAGAAAGATTTGGCAAGAATTTATTAATAATACTGCTATACCTGTATTTTTACTCCAACTTTTTATATTTAGTTTTGTAATCTGTAATGTAAACTTTTTCAGTATCTTTTTACTATACAATTATCCTATTTTAATTGAGCATTATTTTCAGCTGTAAAAACATGAAATCTGACTGGAATTCAGTCATTTTATAGTTGTTATGCTATTATTTCTCAAACTTCTGGCTATTGTTTGTTCATCTTATACACACCAGTTATCATAAAACTATAAGCTATTAATTTTGCAACTAGTTCTGTAATTTTTAAAACTTGCAATTTATGCTAGACTTAAACATTCTTCTGCATTGTCAGTACCAGCCGTCATAGATCAGACTGTAATAACGGGGAATTCTGAAGGCACCATATAAATTCCTAATACTGAATGAATTACATGTACAGTCTACAGACTACCTTAATATTACCAATAAACTGCTGCCAACCTCCCTCCATACTTATTGTATCCAATTTCCAACAGTTAAAGAAAGGTCACCAGTGTCTCTAATACTCTTTGTGGTTGCTATTTCCAAGACAGCCTTAGGAATTTTCAGCTATGGGAAATCTATACTTTTCTTTTTCAAGAATATAGGAAGGGAAAATTTTCTAATCAAAATAGCGCTGGATAAAGAATGTACACATGCATAAAGCCTTAGATGCAGGCTTTTTACAAACTAGCTAAGAATACAAGTGGAATTAAAAATAAAAGTTTTCAATATCTATATGCATCATCATAAATGCCACTATCTCCTTTAATACTCATCTAAAACCTGTCAATTTAAGCATTTATTTTAAATATTGCTTTAATAGTTTTAAATAATTACAGTATTAATTTATGGTACATTTTAAAGACACCATAGGAAAATGAAAAGGTAGGCTTCTGAAGGCTCTAAAAATGGAGGCAGGATTAAAAAAAAACCTTTTTTTTCTATTTATGGAAAATATATCAAAGTGAGAAAAATGGGGTGGGGGAATAGCTGATTTATAACCACAGCTTTCATCAGAGGTTTCAAATATTAAACCTTTCTCACATTCTCTACTCCAACCAAGTGGTTTCTTAACTAAGTAACCTTGTTTTCAAGAGCTTCAGATGGAGAGAAAACAGCTTATACTCTGTACCTTTATATTTCCTTCCTTTTAATTATTCTTTCAGCAAATCCAAATTCAGCTAATTCTGCTCCAAAAAATCTTTCCTTTTCTATTCAGTCCAGACAGTCCAGATTTATACAAAAAATATAAGCTCCCCCCCCCCCCCNGCCCCCCCCCCCCCCAAAAAAAGGGGTTTTTAGGCTATTAGCTTATTTTCAAAGCTAGTTTTACCATTATTTATCTTGGGGGTGAGGGGCTTTCTTGCTAATTGTTCTTGTTGCATGCTCAGTATTAATAAGGCTACACATACGGCTGGACTCACAGCGTCAAGTGCTTTGAAATTGCTTTATGCACACTATTGTTATTAAATTGTACGCTTACCCTACTGCTATTTATATTTAATATAATCAGTTTGAAACCAGCTCATAATAATGGTGAAATCATAAGATGCCCCTAGAGAAAGCAGAGTTGTTGCTGACCCTTGCTATTCCTAACTGAATTAACCTTCCTTCTTTTCCCTTCCCCTTTAATATGAAATAAATCCAAGCATTCAGTATTTCCTGGCAGCAAGACTGTAGAATAGACATAACCACTCCATTCCAGCTGCAAGTTTACTAAACAGCAGGAGCCAGTCCACACCTACTGGGAAGGAAACAGCAGCTAGTGGACAGATGAACGCCTCACAGTGGGAGCTGCAATACTGAAGCAGCAGCAGTGTGCTATGGAAGATTGGATCAAAGTAGGATAAACAAGAAGCCCCCATGCATTTAGACAATGTAACAATATGGTAATCAAAATAAGCATCAAATGTCAGGTTTGCATAACGAAGCTCTTGCAAGTTGTTCTTTATTTTATAGTTATAGTAACATAACATAAAGCTAAACACAGCTTTTAAGTCAAACATTTAATTACTTGGAAATGAATTCATGTGTGAAACTATAATGTACAAGCTATGTCGTAAAAAATTCTTGATTTTTTTCCCTCCTTTGGTCCATGAGCAAATAAATTGTTAACCATGCATTAAACTCTTTAGTAATAAATAAAAATCTATGCAGTTAAGTAAAAATCTCCAATTATGAAAGCTGGTGCTATCTTACTAAACATTTGTCTCAATCAATCCTCTGAAGATAAATCAGTAGAAAAATACCAGCACCAAACACATTTGGGGAAGGCTTATAATCCCCAGGAAAAGACATATCATATGTCAAGTAAAAGAAAGCATTTTTCTTCTTCCTGAGGTCCCCAAGCAGTTCTCTCTATTCATTGGTATTTTTCCTTTCCTAATTCTAGCAGTTTTGCAGATCCAGTATCTCCACAATGAGTGTCAGAGAAAGGGACATAGATCCCAAATGTGTTTCTTCTAAGGTCTTCCATTTCAACCTTAACCCTAACCAAAGAAACAGGCTATGTTCACAAATCATACTATAGCATGAAAGTTGTTTGGCAGATTCTAGCTTAGCACAAGATGTTAATCTAATTATTGTGGCTTTTGAGTCATGGTTTATGGATTAGCATACTATGTGAATCTACTTTCCTGACTTTTGTTACAAGTTCAAGCCATTAAGTGGTTTAGGGTTTGGCTTGGGCTATCTTTTTGTACATTCTATTTCCAACTAAGTTAAAAGATTAACTCTAAATTTATTTACTCATGTTGTCCTAGCCAAATTTCTTGATCCAGTTTATTATTCACTGAAAAACTTAGCACAAATGGATACCAGACAGAAATATCAACTTTAAATTGAAGAGAGCAAATTAATAAATTAAACTTAAATTAGGCCAAAGAAACAAATATAAGTTCTCTTTGCTTTTACTACACTTACAAAATTATCTTCAGAATAATCCAAAGAGGCATTTTTGAACATATTTTAGAAGCTTCCACTTCTTCAATTTTTATAATTATACCAAGTAAATAATTTTGAAATGTTTAAAGTAACCTGTTTAGTCACATGTGCTTGATTTCTCAATGGAAGGACATGATGAGGTCCTTTTTTTCCTTCTATCCTTGGTCATTTCCTAAATACTTTTAGAGAGATTTCAGAAAATATTCTCCATAATATGCTAATATGAATCCTGCCATCAGTGAATTTCAATCTGTATTTGAAAACAAGATAGTGCATAAAGCTGCTATAAATGACTGCAGTATTCTCTTTAATAACATATTTTATCCACAAACTATAGTATGCTGTTTGGAATTATCAGAGGACTGAACTGTTTCATATGGCTTTTAATTCACAGCTTATTGGTATTAACAGACATCACAGAGAATTTAGTACACACTATCATTTTATGTACTAGATTTATTATTTTAATAGAAATACTGCAACCTCTAGGAGTTGTGTAGTAATGCAGCAGTCTAAAAATATTGTAAAATAATACAATAAATAATACCATTTATTTAACCATAAACTGGTGCATAACCCAGGGAATTTGCATCCAGTTCATGTGCCTTGTTCTGCGCAAGGCACATACTGGATTCCTGCTTTCCCTGATGAAATATCCCTGGTTTTAGCGGTAAATTCCATTCAGTTATGATCTGTAACACTTGAATTTCAACAAAAAAGGGAATATAATAATTATGTAAAAAATTAGTTCAAATGTTTATACGACAGATAGGTATTATTAAATTGTGTGTGCCTTAAATAAACTTGCTTAAGTTTAATAGGTTAATTTTATCAAGAAGTGTTATTGTAATACTAAAGTTTTATTTACATACCTCAAAAGCATATTAAACAAGGTGTCTGCTGCCCTGGCACAGTAATAGAATACTAGCTCTATTCTGGTTTTTCACATCAAAGAGAAGCATCAGTATTCTCCTAAGATCTGAATCTTGGCTAAAATAAATAAATTTAAATTTAAGGACCATTTAAGTGCCATATCAAAAATATCCAGTTTTTCAACCTTTATTCCCTATAAAACCTTTTTCAAGCCCAAAATGTATTCCCTATAAAAAGCAAACATTTAAGGCAAACCTCTGAGGAACTGCACAAACGGATTTTCTAGGCACTAGTTTCTAATTTACTTCACAGAGTTCATCTGTACTGCAGGTATGCTGTCTGAAGGTTAAAATAATTTTAATGCAAAGGGGGAAAACTACGGCCCTCAAGATATTGCTGAACTCAATTCTCTAGAATCTCAGCCTTCATAAATTGTAATGGGAGCTATAATGTTGCTGTAGGCACAAAGGAAAAAAAATAAAGCTTTAGAAAACAAAGCTTATGCAAGATGCAGTCAATGCTCTCTGCTACTTGGCTTCATGGAGAAATTGAATAAGACTGCCTAGATGAAGTTAACTTTATCTTGGCAGCCTTGTTCAATTCCTCCATGAAGCCAAGTATATACTGCTGACACTACTAACAATTTCTAAATCTGAATCACAGAGAATTTAGACTTCTATATGTATTAAAGTATTTTTCCTTTCCAAGATAACTCTAGCCACAATTAGAGATAGGGCTCCTAATTTTAAAATATACATCCAAATTCTTTCACCAGAATCATCTTGCCAATACAGGCCTTCTAGGAAAAGGTGATGGTTCCCTACTTTTGTGAGATGAGGGTGTTGAAGTCTAGAAAATCTATTTCATAGCAATGGTCCTATTTCACAGAACAGCCTTTTTCCAGAAATTAGATGCACCAGTTTTTATCTTTCCCTAAGTTGGATAAATTGAAGCCTTTTATAAGAAAAGCATTTAGGGAATAATTTGGAATTATGATGCCTGTTGGCTTATTGGTCCACATTATTCATGTTGATATTATTTTTCACTTTGGATGTTTTTACTTAAAATCTTGGAAATCCTTTAAGATTATGGTGATATGTTTGTGCTTAACAACTGAAACATTTCCTACAAATTCTAATCAGTTGAAATATCTGCTGAATCATCCGCAGTCCTTACATCAGTTATAATCTTTTGTTTTATGATATAATCTGGCTAAGATCAGTCTTATATTCTATATCCTTTTTTTTCTTACATCCCTATAACTTGTTTTAGATTCAAGGAACTTTGATGAGAACAGACATGTTTTAGGATGTCTCTGGATCTTAACAGTATTTTAAATTCATCTGCCCTCCCCCATATGAATCCAACAAAAACACAAAATAACAAACTTTTTCAAGCTACTCATACAAGGTGATCTAATCTATCAAAGTTCATCACAGGTAGGAAATACCAGAGTCCAGAGGTCAAAAAGAGAAAGAACGAAAGTTCCAGCACACAATCTCACTGGAGTGCGATTAGTAGGGCTAAGTGACCCCATTATGCATGCAAGGAGCAGAGATTACAAATCTCCTTCTTCTTTTTCCATGTTACTGCAAGGTCTGCAAGTTGCTGACCAAAGCCATGCACAGTGAGAACCACTTACAGAGAAAGGTAGTGGCAACAGCAAGGCAGGGAGGTGAAATGGGTTCCACTTATACCTGAGAGAAGTAAAGAGGAGAGGTGAGCACAAGCGTGCAAAAAGGGGAATGTCTGTCATGAATCACAGGCCACCCTCCCCGGTCACTTACCCCCCCGGCATGCCTGGATGAAGAACATTTTAGGCTTATTCTGAAGTTTAGGACAATTTGCATTGTCAAAAAGACTGAAAATTTCCTGCAGCTGGAAAAGAAACAAGAAGACAAGGTAACTGAGTAAAAGGAAACTGTTAAATCGATTCTTGTCACTTTACATTTTTTATTTTATTACTTTAATATTTTACTGTATGGTGATTCAAAGACTATAAAGGCTGCCATATTTTTTTAATTATTACAATGCAAGCATACTATCTACTCTGTCCAGGTTTTCCCCCTCCATTTGTCTCCCCTTCACCAAAATATCTTCGATTCTATTTTAAGGCAGAATCTCATAATACATTAGAACTGTTTAACGCTTGATTGTTTCCATGATAGCTAGTCTGTTCCTCAGATTCCCTGCAAGATCAGATTCTAAAACAATGAAGGAATCTGCATTTGGTTGAGTTACCTGAAGTAGCTTTCCATCCACTCCGTAGACTCCACCCTCTATGCCATGCGAAAGAAGTGATACTATGCAGGAGTCTACGTTTTGGTGAACTGGATGCTTGGAAAAAATTTCCAACTGTTCTTTCATTTCCTAAGGACAAAAAAGTATCCCTAATCAGCAATCTCTTGAACCATATAGGCAAATGAAGTTGGAAATTAGAGGAAAAACCGCCAAACGGCGTGATAACAAGGACATAAAGGATTCAAGAATGATCAAAATTGAAAATGTATGAGCATCGTTCCTAAAAGTGTTCATGATGCTATATCATTTTCAATCCAGACTCCAAGGAAATTTCTATTTTTTAAATTTAAATCTGAAAATCTTTGTTAATGATTCAAATATATATTTGTATAGAAATAAAGAAATAAAGTTGTGATAATGAAACAATCAAGAAATGAAAATTAAAAACAATATTATAGATAATTAAAATTTTAAACTATAAAAAGGAATTCTAAGAGGATATGTTCACTCTAATATAATCTAGATGCCATCTTAAATACAGCCAATTCTGGAAAATAAATTTTGTGGAACTTATGCAAACATTTGTCACAATCATCACATTTTTCAATTTACCTGTGCAGTCTGATCATGTTTTACAAACACCTGATATCCAAGATGCTTGAAGAGCGTATCTAGAGCAGCATTGTCCACATTTCCTCCAGAACGCAACTCCAGATCAGTCTCACTGCTGAAATGCACATTGCTAAGGATAAGAGCCAGGCCTCGTGGGCGTGATTTCAATTTGTATGCCTATTAAACACAGATAATATATATATATATATCAGTTTCTTGGTATATACACTGAAAGGAAAAATCACAAGTTGCTTTTAAAATATACCACTCTCTCTTCCGGGGTCAGAGAGAAGTCAAAATACAAAATTAAAACACTAATGTAGAATCCCCCAATGCTTTTATTCAAAAGCTCATTATCTATGAACAACTTTCCAAGTCTTCTAGTGATTATTTTTTCAACTTGCGAAACTTTTGAGTTCTGCATAGCCCATTTATTTAACTGCTTTCCTGTAAAGAAAAAAACTCCAGACATATTTATGAAAAGCAGCAAAAGAAATTACCAATGTCCGTTTTCCAGTTTACTTACCAAGTGTGCATGCGTGTGATAAAATTCTGGAGTGCATGGTTTCACCTGGGAATAATGAGGGCCATCTCCATCATCTAATGAATGCTCCATAGGCACTGCTGCAAACCGAACAAAAATATGTAAAAGGGTCAACAGCAAAGCAAGCCACTGTATAACAGCATGCTTTAGAATTACAGTAAGGTGACAATATTTAAGAAAAAAAACTATGCAGTATATGCATTTCTTAATCTAAGCAATTTATCTCTATTGCATATATTAAAAAATATTCTACAGGTCGTCCTCAACTTTCAACTACTGTTCAAAGTTAAAAAAGTTATTGGAAAAAAGTGACCAGTTTTCACACTTATAACTGTTGCCACACCCCCACAGTCATGTCAAAAACATCAGACAGTTGGCAACTGGTATGTATTGATTATTGCATTGTCCTGGGGTCATGTGATCACTGATTGTAACCTTCCCAGCCAGCTTCTGATAAGCAGCCAATGGGGGAAGCCAGATTCATTTAATGACCAAATGATTCACTTAATAACTATGTCAAAACTGTAAAATGGGGCAAAATCTCATTTAACAACTGACTTGCTTAGCAACATAAATTTGGGGCTCAATTCTGGTCATAAATCAAGGATTACTTGTATTGTAATACAATGTTTCTTTTTCTTATTGAAATACTGAAATCCAAGTGCTTCAAATGAAACCATCTCACACCCTATCAGAGTTCCAGCAGAAATTAACTCTCAATTGAACTTTTCCTTTAAATAACAGTCGCCATTTGAACTAGTGGAGCTATTCTGAGTATCAAGAGAGTAAGGTTATCATGGATGAAGCACAACTTAAAAATGTGAACCTTCAACAAAATTTGTGCAGAGTAGGTAATATTTGCACAACCTTAGGACAAATTGGTATTTCACCATCACTATCTTTCTCCTCCTTTAGGATGAGACACAAGCAAATTACAGTAGACAGAAGTATCTGGCAATAAGGATGAGGATTTGGGTGAAAGGAGGTCTGTAGTTGGATTCAGCATGAGGACCCAGTGTTTTCTTCTTTGTTTTATGATGGTCTGCAGCAGGGATGTCAAAGGCCTGGGGGCTGGATCCGGCCCTAGAGTGCTTAGATCTGGCCCATGGGACTGTCCTGGAAACAGCAAAGGGCCGGCCCGCGGTGGTTCTGCCAGAGAAAACAGAGCTCAGGAGGGCTGCCTGCAGCCCTTGCAAGCTCCATTTTCGCCAGCAGAGGGTTGCAGGAGGCTGTCACAGCTGAAAACAGAGCTTGGGAGCCTGTTTTTGCTGGCAGAGTGCTCGGGCCACCACAGGCACCCTAAAACAAGTGATGTCAAGCTAGCCACCCCCCCCCCAGGTCATACACAACCCTAATGTGACCCTCAATGAAGTAAAGTTTGACACCCCTGGTCTACAACATTAAACAACTCTAACTCATGTATTTTGAACACATGTATAACTTTTAACATTCTTTAAATAGCTTCATATTCTTCCATTTTCTCCAGTATATAAATCTATGTTTATATCACAACACATTAACAATGAAATATGACTAACAGCAGCCAATTAACTTTTGTGAATACCCATGGGANATGTTTATATCACAACACATTAACAATGAAATATGACAAACAGCAGCCAATTAACTTTTGTGAATACCCATGGGATATGAACAGTAGACTCATCCAATGAATAATCTATATAATTATTAGCCAGTAAAACAGTTTGCAATTTAAAATCTCAGTGGGATACAGCTAAATCCCAAGCATTAAATTTGGAGTGTTTTTCATTGTTTTTTTCCATTATTCCTTCAAAAAGCTATAATTTTATACAGGGATATTGATTTATGTATATCCTTCAGTCAGTATTCTTGTCTGGGAGTTCCAAAAATAACTCAACCACGTATAAAAAGAAAAGGTGTGGGCAATAATGTGAAAATATGTCAACCTCCAAAGTATTTTCTCTTTTTAAAAAAATAATTCACAAAATAATTAATATTGTATAATTAATTTATAAAAAAAACATTTTTGAAAGAAATACGCTGGAAAATGAATTTTAAAAATTATTCAGATGAAACTAATACCACAAGAAAAAAGTACAACAATGCCTCTCTTAGAAATTGCAGACCAACTTTTTATTCAAATGTAGAAAATTGCATTAGGCTTGATGATGTTTCAGGGATTAAGCCTGAATAATACTTTACTAGATCCCTGTCCTTGATTTCTTTCTCTTAGGACAGGGATGTCAAATTGGATTTCTTCTAGAATCGGATCAGCATTGTAGTTCTCCTCTGTGGGCTGGCAGAGGGGCAGCACCCTGCCAGCCAAAACAGGGTGTCCACATGCGGCCCCGCTGTACCTCATTTTTGCCCTCCATGGTCTCGCAGCACCCTGCCGGCTGAATAGTTTTCCAACCCATTTTTCAGCTCATTTTCGGCCAGGAGAGTGATGCAGGAGGCCATGGAGAGTGAAAAAGAGGTGCGGGGTGTGTGTGTGTGTGGTACATGCGACCTGTTTTAGCCACCAGAGGCACTGTGGGGTGGTCTCTTGATATTTCTGGCCTGGACCCATGGGACAGATTTAAGCACCCCATGGGCTGGAACTGGTCCATGGGCCTTAAATTTGACACCCATCTTAAGATATCTTTAAAATATTAAATTATGGGTTTTTTTTCCTCCTGTCAAAGAGCCAGTCCACAGTCAACACCTGTTTGATTTTACAAGCTATCCCAATATCTCTGAGCATCTTGTTACGCAGAACTATAGCACAGGTTAAGAAACCATGCTTGAAAGGTCATACTTGTCTTATAAAGTTAAGAGAAAATAATTTATGTAACCAAATAGTAATAGTAAGTAAGAGTATTTAAAAAAACCTAGCATTTATTGGTGTGAGTTTTTATTTATCTATCTGCTAGTGCTGTTGAACTTTACACTATGGGGAATACAGCATAAAGCAAAAATTGTGTAAGATACTCTCCCCCATCTCACTACTCAGACAGAGAAGACCTAAGCACACAGACCACAGCACGCAAAGGTCTACATCTGTTCAAGAAAATAGACTAAGACACGGAACTATTTTTCAAGGCCTGGAATGAAAATAATAAAAAAACCTCCCTGGGTATCTCTAGGTCCTATTGCCATTGGCTTTTAGAAACATACTTTATGCTCAGTGTTGATATTAAAAATACTGAGACAATTTTTCTTCAGACTTGTTCCTATTAAAAGATATGGAGCTTTTTTCTTAATATACTAATTTTAAAAACGTGTCTAAATTTACAGGCACAAATTGGCAAACAAGTATATTACAAAAATAGCAATTTTTTTCTGTTACATATTACTTCTTATGTCAGATATGGTACATTCTGCAAGTCTATGAAATAATGCAAGTGCTGTGACAAAGGCAGATTGTATTATAAATTTACCATTATTCTGATATAGTCTTTTCTGGGATACACAGGATTCAGGCATTGGAAACGGGAAACTTTGATCATAGCAATGAGGTCGCTGAAAAAAAGACCAGAAAGTACTATGAAAATATCACAGAGATACTGTGTTCATCAAAGAAAACCTCAGATGAGAAATGGGGACAAAAGATGAAGAAATTCCCACCATTTATGATAGTGCAAATACGTGTGCATGTGCACATGGATATTAATAATTCCCTAAAGCCAGTCAGTTCGCAAAATGAACAATAAGTCATACAATGAACAATAATCAGAAACTATTCACAGTTCTACCCACAGTACTTACCATGCAATAGATTCCTACTGAATCAAATTTGAATCAGTTTTCCTATTGAATCAAATTTGACTGCTATACTTCATCACATTCAGTCAACCAAATACATGCACAAATGTATTGCCTCCTATAATTCTGTGACGACTCAGATCAGGTTTACTTTTCTATAAAAACATATACTATTTTATACTCTTAATTTGGATCTTTTTTGTTTTTACAGAATCTCCTCAAAGAACATTTCTTTGACAAAAGAAATATCATGCATTCTTTAACAAATGCATGATATGCATATTTCACATATATGAAGAAAAATGTTATTTTTTGCATTGTTTTTCAAGTTTAAACAAATCACCCAGTGTGAATCGGGCAGCATATCAATATAATAAATAATATTTATTTAAATAAATAATTGTTATTATATTAGTTCATAACCTGAAGTCACAGCTGCCAATTTTTTAGCTGGTACTGGCCTTCATATGAACAAGTTCTTTCCAAGAACCTAGGATATTGTAATGTACATATGTGGAACCAAGCAGTATGATTCTTTCGTAATTGAAAGTTGGAAATTTTGTTAATGTGATGGTGTTCAAAACATTTCCCAAGATTTTTTGGTATAATGCCCACTGTCCCAATAACCAATTGGACAGTTTATGTCATAATCTTTCAATTTTGATTTTCTTGATACTTTGTGATCCTCTTCAATTCTTTGTTTTCTATTCTACTATCCTCTGATATTGCTACATCAGTTATCCACACTTTCTTCTTTTCAACCACACTTAATCTGGTGAATTATGAGTTTGATTATCAAAATTATCAGTTTGTTATTTGGAAATTCCACAATATTTTATCTTGCTCATTTTTTATTACTTTTTCAGTTGTTTCCACCAAATTTTCATTATTCGTACATAATTTTTGCAGATGTTCCAGTGAAACATTTTGGCAACTACATTATGTCATTGTTTATTGTCAGTATGTATGATCTTCTTGCATGAGCTGAGTATATGTTCTATTATTTCTTTTGCTTCTTGCATAATCTGCACTTTGAATCATTTGATGATTTTTCCATTTTGGCTCTGACTGTATAGTTTGAACAGCTTGCTTTTATAAAACCACAATCAAGCCGTAACTTTTTTTTTAATATCCCAATTGTAAGCAATTCACAGGTTTTATCATTATCTAGGTTCCTCTCTATCTCTTGTAAAAAATTGACCATGTAATGTTTTTCCTTGTCAGTAGGTTTATTACATTATTTCCATATTCACTTTTGTTTTCTATACATTTAGTAAGTTCCAATTTTATAGCTTACATCAATGCTTGTTCTTGGCTGCTTTTTACAAAATCAGCCAGTGCACATTTTTGTTCTTCAACAGTTTACTTCACCTGAAGTAAATCTCCATTTCTGTAGAACAGATATATTCTATTTATTTATTAAATTTACATGCCACCCATCTCACTGCTAAAGCAACTCTATCAATGTCATGATGGAAATATAATGCAGTGAATAGTCAATTTTCTTGTTTTTCAGTCCAAATTGTCCAGTTCAGCTTGTGTGCAATTATTATCTGTTCACAACAATGTGAACAGTAAAGTTGTTTAGTTGGTGCTATTATTAAATTAAAATCATTTAGTACTTACTCCTAGTAGTAACTACTACTACTACTACTGAAGTTGCCTTTTCTGTCCTATCCTAGCAGAATGAAAAGTGAGATGGAAGGGTTCAATGTTCATTATCTTCAAACATCTCAAATGGAATTCTCTAAATTCTAGACTAGCCACTCTAGATTTGGAAAAAAAATATACAAGCACTTTACTGAACTTGCTGGTACCTTCCATGTAACCTTAGCTCTGTTTGTTGTGAAATCTATCGTGATAAGGCTGAATAGCTGTAATATAGATTTATTGCAGAATAATTCAAAAGTATCGCTACTTTGTGTTATTTTCACTATCTCAAGTAAAGGGTAAAACAATATTTTGTAAATCTAATTATAAATTCATATTAAGCCAATATACAAATAATAGCTGAAAAACAGTTCTGTCACTTTTAATCTTACAATCACCACGAGTTTCAAAACAATTCCTGGTAAATACTTCTCAGAATATAAGAAAAAAATAGCTTCACAGCACGAAGTGCACGCATACCATTGTACAGTCCTAATGAAAAATATCGGTTCTAAAAGTTGCTTGCCTGTAGATGCAATGAGATCCAAACCTCCCAATGTTTGTAAAACTATTTATAATGAAAACTAAGTTAAACATCTTCTCTATGAGACATTAGCTTTCTAAGTTTAGGAAGTTGAATACACAGGATCAAGGGGGGACTGAAAATATCATACTGGTGTTGCATGAAAAAGCAATATGGAATCACTAACACTAAATGTGCTTCTTAATTATATATTTTATTTTTCCTTACCTTTACAGCCTCAGTCCTGTGGCAGGGGATAGTGCTCAAGAGCATTTCTTCCAAGTGCTGTTGTTTAGTTTCTCGTAAAGCTTCACAAAAAGCTGAAAAGGCTTTGGGGCCCCTCTTCGGAAGCAAATTCAAGAATTCTATGTTTTGGCTAAAATTTCCAGACTTTGACTGTATTAATGCAAAAATATATACCATTCAAAGAATATTAAACAGCAGCAATAACAACAAAAAGCTATCCAGACCCAGAGGATATTATCACTATTTTTGCCATCAAAACATTGCTTGCAATGATGAAATTTTGCCAAAGTTAATTTTGTTATTATGGCTAGCCATTGTCAGCCAGATGTTTACCGTATATACTTGCATATAAGCCGATCTCGCATATAAGCCGACCCTTTAAAAACTGCCCCAAAATGAGGATTGTTTTTGAAAAAACTCGCAAATAAGCCGACCCCCAAATACCATGGTGAACACTTTTTTTTTCCCAAATTTGGGGTCGGCTGATACACGAATAAATCTGGCTGCCCGACTTCGCGCGATGGAGAAGCCAAGACTCTCATCGCCTTTGCGGGCAGCGGCTTCGCGCGATGAGAGCCAAGACTCTCATCGCCTTCGGGGCAGCAGCTTCGCGCGATGAGAGTCTTGGCTCTCATCGCGCGAAGCCGCTGCCTGCGAAGGCGATGAGAGTCTTGGCTCTCATCGCACGAAGTCGGGCAGCGACTGCGGGCAGCGAAGGAATGAAAGTCAGCGAAGTCGGGCAGCGAAGGCGACGAGAGCAAGACTCTCATTCGCGAAGCCGCTGCCCACGAAGGCGATGAGAGTCTTGGCTCTCATCGCGCGAAGTCGGGCAGCCAGATTTATTCGCGTATAAGCCGACCCCCAAATTTGGGGGAAAAAAAAGCGTTCTAAAGTCGGCTTATATGCGAGTATATACGGTAATAGCAATAGCAAGAGCACTTAAACTTACATACCACTTTATAGTGCTTTACAGCCCTCTCTAAGCTGTTTATAGTCAGCATATTGCCCCAACAATTTGGATCCTCATTTTACCCATTCGGAAGGATGGAAGACTGAGTCAACCTTGAGCCTGGTGGCATTTGAACTACCAAACTGTAGGCAGCTGGCTGTAGAAGTAGCTTGTAGTAGCCACTGCGCCACAGAGGCTCCTGGATTTTGCATTTTTATCCACCTATCAATTTTTTCTCAAGAAACTGGGATAGGCCAATGTTGTTTGATGATGTTAAATGTATGGTCATTATTGTTAGATTCACAGTCTAAGACTTAACAATACAAGTCATAATAACAGCCTAAGAATAATTAAGATAGTTTCTAAGATTATAGGCAGTTACAAAGCAGGATAGATTTTATTATTACGGTTGGTAGCACAGTCATATGTGTAGACTGGATTTGGCATTTTTATCCATCTATCAAGTCCCTCCAAAGGATCTGAAGTAGGCAGATTTTGTTTGATGGCAGTGATTATTAATTTTTTGTTGTTGTTGTTGTTTAAAATGTTCAGCTTGATTTACTGGGACTGATAAAAATGTAATAATTCAAGTCCTAACCAAGGATCTCTGTTAAGATAAACATCTGAGGCAGTTCTGAGTAAGGTTTTTTTTATTATTATTATTATTATTATTATTATTATTATTATTATTATTATTATTATTATTATTTTATTCCTTAAACATGAAACTCAGTCAACTGAACATTAGCACAGTCTTTTGCAACTCTGCTGGCACTGCAGCAGGAAACTGCAACTTTTTGATGTAGTTTGCAAAATTCTTGGACATAGTACCAAGTGCCCCAATGACAATGGGCATCACTGTTACAACTTCAGTGCATCTTTTTCATTGTCTTTTAGATATTATTCCAAAGCCCTTTTTTCTTCTTCAACCATCTAATGTACTTATAACAATCCACGCCCACTTATTCACCTTGGTAGATAGTTTGTCAATGTCACTGCAAGGATGCGTGGTTCATTGTCATTGTTTGTCTGGTCTTTCTATCCATTGCTTTTAATTCTGCTTGAGTCCAGTCCACTATTCCAGCTGAACTGGAATTGCCCAGGTGTTGATTGCCTTGGTGGCATTTCCTCCGTTGAGTTTGGACTTCAACATCTTCTTCACTCTCTTGATGTATTCATCTTTTTCTTGACTTCAGTGTGCTTGATGTTGTCAGCTTGAAGGATACCCAGGTATTTGTGGTAATCATCTTCACGCAGACTCTTCATGTTGTTTTCCTGGGACATCTTGATTCCTTCAGTTTTCACTATTTTTCCATTGTTTTGATAGTGAGTGCAGCACATTTGTCCAATCCAAACTCCATTGCAATATCTTGGCTATATATATGGACAGTGTTGAGCAGCGATTCTATTTCAGATGGTGTTTTTCCATACAGCTTCAGAACCTCCATGTAAAAGAGGTGGGATAGTCTGGCAGATGTTTTTGATTTATTGTTATTGTTAATTGTTATTACCCATCCCACCCAATTAGGTAGGGAAGGTATGTTGTAGACGCCTTAAGAATTTTGACTGATGGAGTCTAGGAAGTCTTCTCTGCCATCGCACCAGCCCTGTGGAATAACCTCCCCACTCTCCTGGCCTTCTGAAAAGGAGTTAAAACATGGCTCAGTACCCTGGCTTGGGGGAATCTCAGAAGGGCCTGCAGCTGTGGGGCTGGTTGGAACCCTGAGAACTCTCCCTTTGCATTGTTAATCAATTTTTAACTGGTTCAAATCATCCTTGCTTCCTTTTAAATATTGTTTTTCATTTTTAATTCTTATATGCTGTTTTTATATTCAGATCTGCTCCTCCTAGTGGTGCTGCTAGATACTACCAGCCCATTCGGACTGTGATAAGCTGAGCACCGACCAAACCAACCAGGCAGAAAGCCAGTTAAGGTGGTGGGGTTTTGTTCTGGATCGTTAGCCATCTCTGTCAAAATGCAGTCATGACCAGTATGCTACATTTGATCATGCAAGATGGCGTTTGTCAATCCAAAAAGCAGAATAACACTAGGAAGATGATAATATGCTTTTTTATATTTTAGCATTTTATCGTACACCAGAGTCCCTCCCTGAGAGATATATGGGGAATCAAATATGTGAAAAATCAATCAATGAATCAAATATTCCATCTAATTATATTTTTGTCAACTCAATGCTCAAGAGTTTTATTAACCTTTTTCCTATCTTTTGTCTCACAAAAAGCAATGTAAGTTTGTTGTTCTTCTGTTTAATCATATCTTATTCACTGAGATTCCCTGGACAAATCCATGCAGTTTTCTTAGCATGGTTTTTCAGAGGTGGTTTGCCACTGCCACCTTCCTAGGGGTGACAGAATGACCAGTCTAATGACCTCACACTGGCTTTGTGCCTAGCGTGAGGCTAGAATTCAGTCTGATTTCTAGCCTTATGCCTTAGCCACTAAGCTTAACCACCAAACTGGTTCTCAAATATTATATACCCAGACAGAAAACACACAGATGAGAAATTTAAATATAAAATATGTATTGTTTCACTAAATATACAATGCTTAAGATGGTGACAATTAAAAACCCCTACATAATAATTTTAATGTTTGTCATGCAATTAAGCATATAAAGAAGTTCAGATCAGATCTCATAAATAAACATCCTATATAAGTTGTGTTTGTTTGTTTTTTTTGCTGAATAGGAATTGGTGAATTTGTTTCCCAGCTTGAAAGCTAGAAAATTATATTGCTTTCCAACATTTACATTCCTAAAATATATTGGTCAAATTTTTATCATTCAACACACACTGAGACAATTGCAATTTAGGAAAAATATGGAATATGAATATTTCAAAAGCATTCCAATAATTTAGTTACTATGTTTAATGATGTAAATGATTTTAAAAAATTAACTTTTGAGAACTGAGAAGACAGGTTCTTACTTTAATAGCTATATTTTGATTACTTATGTAAGCACTGCTTGCTAAAACTTATGTTTTATTTCCTCTTCTACTTATTATTCTGTAGTGTGGCTTGTAAGACAGAAAATTTATCAAACCTTTTATTACTATTAGTATTGGTTGACTAAAAGTTAAAAAAAAATGTTTGTTCCACTGATAAAGTGTTCCCATTTGTTTTTAGAAGCAATTCTTGCCACAGATGATCAAGCAAGACTCTATAAGCTTTCATTCATCTATAAAGGTTATACCACTGCACGCTACCTGAAACTGCTGACATTAATTCATGAAGAATGCAATGTTAACAACTGAAAGCATAAACAATATATTAGAGCATTAATTGCTTGAGGTAATTAAAATTAAGCCCAGGTATGATAAAACCAAACACACCTGTATCGTCTCCATCATTGTTTCCGTGATAATATTTTTTTCTATAAGATGTTCCATTAATTCCTTCAACACAAGTTGACTTGCTAGGGATACGCGGTTCTTTCTGAGCATCTCTTGATGACATTTCTGCATGCCATATGCACCCAGCATCCTAGAAATAAAACAAATCTAAATGGAAATAACCGTTCTTCACATCTTGGATGTTTAAAACTTAAAAGCACAAAAGAAGGAAGTGTTTGAACATTTAATTTAATTAACCATTAGAGTATAGTTCCAAACCTACTAATGGCTATAAAAGGGATATTTCCAATTTAAATTTTAAATGTTTAAATTTCTCTTTAAGCATTGGAAAATATATATTATAGGCTCTGGCAAAATTATTCAGACCTGCAGTCAAGTCAGATCAAGGTCAAAACAAGTATTTCTTGGACACGTATGAAACCATTTCTTGCATCACAGTAATACACCCAATTAAAAATCTGTGAACTATAAATATACATGTTTTCGATCACTTAATAGGATAATTCTTTTGTATCATTTTAATCAGTGAGCTGCTGCTCCAATCAACCAATTTACCACACAAATGCAAATCAGCTACTGAAATATTTCACAGCAAACTCTGTGGTATGTACCTGATAATGCTGGACGAATAGTCTACTCAAAAATAGAATGATGGCTTGAAATGTTGGTCATTTCTTCCTTTCCAAAAATAATTTTACATTTTGTGATTTAAGTCCGCATCAAACCAACACAGCTTATAGTTGTTTTTAATGGGGCATTCACTTCAGACAACAGTTGAAGCACACCAAAGAACAGCCAACTTCAGGCAACAGGAACAAGTTTCCTTCATAGCGTTCCCTTTCCAAATTGATGATTCCTATTGAAAAGTATATTTCAAAAATGTGTTCTGCTATATTTATTATGTTTATACCAGAGTCAAGAAACATTACTCTCAGCAGATACATCATACTATGTGGACTTAACAATTATACAGGAATTTTTATAAATATCTCACACATTACCAAGGTACACTTGTTGATAATATTTAAAAGCTATATCCTTGTTTGCAAAATAAACCCCAGCAAGGTGATGAGAGCTATGTCACAGCAAATATTTATGAATGATGCATTTATGGCTTTATGTAAAACAGACAAGGATTTGCTGAATTCATTTTTATTGTGCACAGAAAGCATGGAAAACTCCAGCCGCGTAACAACTGACATCCATGCCAGTGCCACCACAGATGTATATAACCCTTATTCTATAATCAGATAAACAGAAAAGAGCTTTAACTTTGTCTTTGCAGAGAGAGAGAGAGAAATCCTTCCAAAGCTATTCAAGTCCAACGATCTTTTGTAACCACAGAATTTCTGAAGCTGGTTTTTTGTTTAACTTAGAACATCCCCTTCGTGCAAATCCTAAGCATGGACTTTTTTTTTCAGTCCCCGGGTGACCTCTCCCCTAAAGGGAGTCATCTTTTCCTCTCGCTCCATTTGCACCGCAAACCCAAGCGATGGGACGGCTGCAAAAATCACAGTTCAATCCAGAACACCGAAGCGAGTTTCAGAAACTCAACGTGCTCCTCCCATCCAGGCTTCTGCAAGCTGAGCCGAAAAGGAAAGGGCGAGAAAGACAAAAGGCGAGCGGAATCGGGGCAGGCGGGCGGGCGGGGGGTGAAGGAAGTCGGGAGGGGGAGAAAACGTCAAAGGCGCCCAAGTGGGGACTCGGCCCCCAGGAACAGCCTCGCCCTCCCAAGGCACCGCGCCGCAACTGCAGGGCGGGCGGTCCTTCTGCTCCATCCCTTGCCATCCCCTGCAGGCGGGCGGCTTCGCCAGGCTCCCTCGGATCTCATTCTACCTGCTCNCCTTCTGCTCCATCCCTTGCCATCCCCTGCAGGCGGGCGGCTTCGCCAGGCTCCCTCGATCTCATTCTACCTGCTCCACTCCCGTCCCTTTTGGCGTCGGACCCTGACTAAGAAGCGCGCCGCGGGAGACACCGCCAAGCAACGCACGGCACGTTCCGGTCCTCCTCCTTGTGGCGCCGCCAGCCCTGCTAGGCCCCAGGCGGAAAAGCGGTTTCCCGCTCAAATTCCTTGCTCTTTAGCCAGCAGGAAAGAAAAAAAAAAAAAAAAGCCAGAAACCTTGATCACGTGGGAGCGCCTTCGCCTCCTGCTATTTGTGCGCTTGCGCGAGTGGCGGATATTTTTTCTCCCCCCCCGCAGACAAACACAGGCACCGCGCAGGCGCAGTTATGTCTTTCTCAGGACAAAGGATTTCTCTTCGGTTCGGTGTTTTTTTGTTTTGTTTGGCAGAGTTCGGGATTTTTCACCTGCTCTGGATCCAAGCGGCGGTTGTTTTCGTTGATTTATCCAATCTTTGGACTCTATAATCTGCCTTTCTTGCGACTGCGTCCCTTATGAAAAAGACATGGCTTTCTTGTTGGTCCTTCCCGTGCTGCCACATCGCTTCCACGAACGAGAGTGGAGAATCGAGCAGAGCCGGATGCCGCTGAACTACAATTCCCAGCAATCTCAGCTAGCAGGTTCAATAGCGAAGACTTTGGGGAGTTATAGTTCTGCGACAGGAGGGCGATCTCACAGATTAGTGATTAACCTCCTGTTTGTTTGTTTTGTCAAGCGATTATAAGACAACAGGTATAAGTATAAACATAGTTATGGATACGTGAAATGGATACATTATAAGAAAAAATTAAAAATTAAAATAGAACAGGGACGGAATTTACATTATTATGCTACCTGCTTGTCAGCTGTCGCTAACTAAGCCATAATACACTGCTCAAAAAGATAAAGGGAGCACTTAAACAACACAGTCTAACTCCAAGTCAATCACACTTCTGTGAAATCAAACTGTCCACTTAGGTAGCAGCACTGATTGACAATCAATTTCAC